>JAFBJQ010000724.1:304994-344080 GCA_016785345.1 Trinectes maculatus | reverse complement strand
CATTACAGGAAGACAGCTGTGACTAAGACTATTAGCTAATTGAGCGGCTGGCTACGTTGGCTATGGCTCAGGCTGACACAACAAAACAAAGACACCCGACCTCTGCAGTAATCATCTCACAGACTCCAGAGGAGACCAGGAAACACACGGCGAAGTTTCCTTTGCAACAACAAAAACAAACCAAAACAAACTCAGATTTCCCCGCAGAAAGAAACCAAATGGTTTTCTAACATTCGTATGTTGCACTTTAATTTCGAGAGTGTGTGCGTCCACGCTCTCAGCAGCGAGGAGCAAAACTGCTGAGGATGCAAATCGGCCCTCACGAGCCAAACGGTGAATGGGATCTAAATGGAAATGGTGCAGATGAAGCAGACAAATAAACCCTGGTCCCAGCGACTCCTGCTGGGCCAGAACCCAAAACCCTCCACCACCGAGCACGTGTGTGATTTACTGCCCTCTCACTCTCATAGTTTATACAGTGAAGGACACAGGCGCATTTGTTTCCCAGTGTAGGAGTCCATCAGAATGGATTCCAATATACTGAGATACAATATACAACATTAGGGCTGCAACGATTCGTCGACGACGTTGACGACGTCGACTATTAAATGTGGTCGACCAGAAATTTTGTGGTCGTCTCGTCGTATATTATTTTAAGCAACATTATGAACGCCATTCAATTCATTAGAATACATGCAAATAAAGTTGCAATGCACCACCGGAAACGTAAGGGGCAATAGCCTGCACCATCTGCGTCCATATTGAACTAAACACTGAAGAAGTTCAATAGCAAAGTCGATGCAGTAGCAACGATGGCTGAAGCAGAGTCGCATAGTGATGTTAGCGTGAGATCGCGAATGTCTAAAGTCTGGGAGTATTGTCGGGAAAATAAACACGTCACGTGCACTATCGGGAGTTTTGGCATCCAAAGTCCCGGATGGGTAAGTTGTTCTCTTTTTTTAGCCTTAACCTTTCAAAAAATGCATCTCTCAGTATAAAGTAACAACAGCTAGGCTACATTCAGGCCCCTTTCTTAAAAGATGATGTTAATTTCGTTTACACGTACCAGGATATCCATAGCCGACGACGACCGTCATGTTACGGTGTTAAAACTGTGTTTCACCTTTTCACGTCTCTGAGGAACACCCGGAGTTTTTCAAAGTAACGTTAACATCATTTTCAGTGACTGAAACCTCCGGTTAAACCCCATTTGAAAAAAATATGCGTCTTTACTATGATACTATTATATGCATCACTAGTGGACACATTGCCTCTAATACAAAGCTCAATACACATAAAGATACACTGGTTTTCAATGAAATCCAATTAATACCAAACTTTGTTAAAAACGGGAAACGTAGCAAATAAATAATCGATAATCGTTGACTAATCGAAAAATTAGATTATAGATTAGTCGACTACAAAAATAATCGTTAGTTGCAGCCCTATACAACATCCAATATACCGTAAGAAAAACTTAAAATAGCAACAATATAACGTTGTGTGCATGAATGCATGACAAACAGACATTTCCCCCTGCGCGCTGTTGCGGCGTGGTATTTGTTTAAACTGCTGCCTCGCGCACATTTCCCTCCTCCGAGAGGACAAACAGATTCCCAGCAGATTCCTCCTCATTAAAATAAAGGACGAATCAATGATTTCTAAACCCTCCATTTACCCAGGAACGGAATCTGCTGAGCAGACGTTGTTTTTTATTTTCTACAGCAAAGTTTTCCTGTCTCTGCTACATATTATTCTCTCACACATGCCTGACTGATATGGACTTTTGGGAGCTAATATACAGTATGCTATATGCTACATGCTAATATGCTAATATGAATAGGAAGTAGATAAAATATCCAGAAAGTGTAAGTATAGAAAATTGGCAGTGATTCCTAAGATGTCACTGTTAAACCCTTATGACAAAGAGATGTGGCAGAGGTCTGATATTTTACAGTTCCACCATTAACTTTATTACAAATAACTAATAAATATAATGATAATACAAATAACGAAAGAAAAAATAGTGATAGAAACATTAAATTCAGAAACTAAAAATGTATCTTTTGTGTAAAACACAATTGCACAGATTTTTTGCACATTGTAAACAATTAAAATGATACATTGATTTAACGTCTAAAAGATCAATGAAATAAATAACATATCATATTTTTAATAACGAACTGATAAAACAGTCAGTTTCTAAACGCACTGTGTGTTTGATATGAGCAGTGTTCTACTGACACTCTGTGGTCACATGAGCTACTGCAGATAAACGCCCTCACACGCCCCCCCACACACACACACACACACGCACACACACACGCACACACACACACTTACCACTACATTACTTATTACTTTGCAGATTTTCATAAGTAAAACAAAAAATCAACACATTTAAACAAATACATTTGTGTATATGACAGACGCTTTATCAAATGCTGAGATCAAACTGAACTGAACTGATGATCAGATCTGAATCTGGAGTTATTCTGTTTTCAAAACAGTTTTTATATTATTTTAATGTTTTCTTTAGACGATTTTTTTTATTATTTAAAAACGATGCCAGACGTTTCTGATGAAACTCTGGCTGTGGAGCACAACAGATCTGCAGTTAACGTACATTTGATAGTGTCTGCTGACCCCCAGTGGTCATTCACGGCACTGCGTCTTTACAGATTTGACTTTGTGGGACAATGTGTTTTTGTTTGGTAAATTTTATTTTAAGTATAAAACAGGAGAATTCGCGCATATAGAATGACTGTATCATTCTGTAATATTGTTCTGCATTCTTCCGAAAATAAAGTTAATAGTTAAAAATAAATAAAAGTGAAAACACACACACACACACACACACACACACACACACACACACACACACACACACACACACACACACACACACACACACACACACACACAGGGGTTAATCACATGAAAACAAACACATCTCTAATAATAATAACATTATTAGAGATTATGATGAAGTGATCAGAATCTCTGATTATGATTATGATCACTTCATCATCACCAACACAAGGGGGCAGCAGTTTCCTACCAGAGGCTTTAGTCTAAAAGCTTTGTGTGTGTGTGTCTGTCAATCAAAAAACCATTTGTTCAAATTGACTGGCCAGTGGAGTGGAGTGATCCAGTTTGTGTGTGTGTGTGTGTGACAGTGTTACAGCGTCACAGTGTTACAGCATCACAGTGTTACAGTGGCACTGTATCAACTATAAGTATGTAACTATTGTTTCCTGTGGAGCAACACATTGATCTCATATGAATAATAACTGTCCTATAGCAACTGCAGGAGACCAACAGACAAGAGGTGGACATCATAATATGTAACATATGAATGAAGCATGAGTGAAGTGAATGCATGAGAGGATGAGAGCGCGAGAGAAATCAAAGGAAATGGGGGACAGGATAAAGGGATGGATGTGTGTGTGTGTGTGTGTGTGTGTGTGTGTGTGTGTGAGAGAGAGAGAGAGAAGATATTAAAATGAATGATGTGCAGTCTCCTGGCAGCAGAGCGGCGACGCAGAGCCAGAGAAACAGACCAACGGATGCTGGCACTAACACAACTGAACAGAGTGACAGTCACAGAGACAGAGACAGAGACAGAGACAGAGACGGAGACGGAGACAGAGACGGGGCGTTTACTTCATTTGTCTGTCCTCCTCATTAAAAACACTGTCTTCCAAAAACCATTCATGTTCATTCGCTACCACGCGGCTCCATCAGAGGGAGCGGTACAGGAAGTGTGTCAATATGGCGGTGTCCCGCACAAAAATGACATCAGTGATTTCATGTCGTTTCTGACGCGTGAAAATGAAACTGGCTAAATTATTCACATCAACAATAAAAACACAACTAACTGAGACAGAGTCTACTGTCAAACTCATCTGGATTCCTCTGCAGGAAGTGTTATACACCTGAGACACACACAGACACACACAGGTTTGTGGGCGGGTGTTGGCGGTGTGGACCGGCGGACTTTGGCAGGAGATAACAGACACTCTGGCAGAGGACACTGCTGCTGGGACAGAGATGGAGACAGAGACGGAGACGGGGAGATGTTTGGAGTTTTAAGGAAGACAGGTGTTAACACCTGGTCTTATTCAGTAACACTGATGATCAATAATTTGTTAATCGTGTTCTCATCAGTAATGATGAACGCCTCCTGGTCTCAGCAGGTCTTCAGGTCAGATCTTACCGTGACCTCTGACCCTGTCTGAGCCTAAAGACACACGAGGACATGTTCACGGAGCGCTGCGGCAGGAGAGAGGTCACGGAGACGCAGGGCGTGAACACTCACTGAATTAACACCTGGAGGTTTTATCCAATCACCACCACCCCCCTCACCCCTCCCCTCCCCACCCCTCCCCTCCATCTTTTCATCAGCTAATATGTTGTGTTATTAAATTATCTGCTGTGTGATCTGGGTTTATCTGTTTTGGCAACATGTGGAATCTGTGTTGTGCCAATGATGAAGTCACTCAGTGAGCCGGTGCCAGAGACAGAGAGAGAGACAGCACACACACACACAGACCCACACAGACCCACACACACACACACAGACCCACACAGACACACACAGACCCACACACAGATAAAGTCTCTCCAACCCTTCAGCAAACATGGATCTGCTGCAGAACAACACAATGTCATGTCTAATAAAAATCTGCTCCACAGCCTGAGGCCTCACTGACACCTGATGGACTGGGTCAGCAGCTGTCTGTCCACCTGTCCACCTGTCTGTCTGCCAAAAACAAATCTACCTCTGGACTCAGTCGCGTCACATGTCACATGAGACAGGAAAAGACGACTATGGACAGTGTCCACTTGAACCATTTGTCCTAATTATGTCCTTAAACCAGCAGCGAAAACTAAATTCGTCATGTTGTTTATAATCTTATGACTGCGATTGATTATTTCACTCAAAGTCCCGAGTTTAACACGGAAATAAAAGTTTGACAGAAAAGAAAACTGTTTTTCTCGGCCCGAGCTGTATTTTGTGTTTTGAGACTGACGCACAATCGCTGGAGACACACTGGCATTGATTGTCTTTGCCTGTTTGAAACACGTTGAGGCCTAAAAGCTCTAACACCATCTGGACGTGATTTATTGGTCCTGTGCTGAAGCTGCCCAGTTCTTCTCCTGCTCTAAAGGACCATCTGCTGCACCTCCCCGATTTGGAAAGTTAACGCCTGTTCTTCCGTCTTGGATCGAAGCAGACGTGAAGGAAAACAGACCGCGGACTTTAAAGTTTTTATCTGAGTCGTCATATGTTGTTTCTCTTCAAAACTCGATTTGGTCTTTGGATCATCTGATCACACCAGCAGCCCGATCAATACCAACACGGGGTCATTTCTCATCTCGTGACACGTTGTATCATGACAATAAAGTGATAAAGTGTACTCACTCCCACTCTTTCCTGCGGGCCTGTGGTGTGTTGTGCAGCTTGTGAGCCTGATGTGCCAGGATGACGTCCCGGTGGTCCACCAGTCCTCCCCTCCGCCGGATCGGCGGGACCGTGGGGTCGGTCTTGCCGGTGACCAGGGACATGGAGCTGCGTCCAGAGGGGAACTCATAGCTGCCACCTCCACTGATGAAGGGCACGTCGCTGTACTGCTCCACCCGGACGTCGTACACAGCGTGATAGTAGGTGGGGTTGGGACCCACGCTGCTCCCGCTGATGGGCGGCGGGTGGCGCCGCAGAGGCCGATGGAGGCCCTGAGACGAGGAGGAGCAGGACGAGGTCTGGGGCCACGCCACCGAGCCGCCATGGTCCTGATAACGGGAGGACAGCATGGAGCTAAAGGAAGAGGAGAGGATGTTTAAACATTACAACAATCAGATACTAATAAACGTCTGTGATTGACAACTGTTCAATGAGCACAACACCTCACTACTTCAACGGGCCAGCTGTGAACGTAGGAGTGAGGACGTGCAACACCACGAGTGGCTTCAAGAAAAGAAAAGAAAACATGCGTGGGCCTGTTCTTAAGCCCTTTGTATCGTTCACTGTGTGGAAATGATGAAAACACAAACGAGCGAGCGAGAGAGAGAGAGAGAGAGAGAGAGAGGGAGGTTAGAGAGAGGCGGCCGACCACACTTCACTGCGGCTCTGAAAGAACACACACAACCACGTTTCTGTTGTGATGCAGAGGGATGGAGGACGCAGAGGAAGGTGTTGTCAACATCAGGCTGTCAGTCAGTCCAGTCCAGGTGTTCCATCCTCCGTTCCTTTTGGGGGTTTTTTGTTTTGTTTTGTTTTTTTTTGTTGTTGTTTTTTTCCTTACAGAATGTTGTGTATTTTTCCTCTCACGGAAAAAGACGACAAGAAAATATGAGGATGGCGAAGAGGACTATGAATCTGCACAGAAGAAGAGGTGCATTAATAAACCGGACACTCAGTGCGAGTAGAGAGGACGAACGACAACAGGGGGAATGAAGAGAGGGGGGGGGCGGGGGGGGGGGGGTAAAGAAGAAACACTTAATGAAATGACCTGAAAAGAGTCATGACAATAATGTGGTATTTTAATTCTGATAACCTGGCTGCAAAACAAGTGTGTGTGTGTGTGTGTGTGTGTGTGTGTGTGTGTGTGTGTGTGTGTGTGTGTGTGTGTGTGTGTGTGTGTGTGTGTGAGTCTAACACATTGGAAACAGCACATTTCCTCACCTGTTATCTGCTGATAGTGCATTACACATTATTTCTCCCTGACACGGTGTAAAGTGAAAACTAATTCACAGCGACAGACACACACACACACACACACACACACGCACACACACACGCACACAGATTAACACTCACATGCTGCAGGTACACTGAGGAGACGTGTAGTAGTGCAGTGGTAAGGACTTTGTTGGGTAATTGAGTGTGTGTGTGTGCTGCAGTACTTAAATTACACACGTCTGGTTGTATAAGCACAAGCAGCACAGAACACACACACACACACACACACGCTCAGGACAATATACACAACACAAAGGAAGGACAAACTACAGAACCGAGGAGGACACTGAGGACGCATGTGGAGGTGGACAGGTCGTGAGGGGACACAGAGTCTGAAGGACAGATAAGTGTGTGTGTGTGGGGGGGGGTGGGCAGTGTTGACCCTACAGGCACAGTGTGATGACAGAGAGAGCATTAAAACATACAGAGGCAGCAGGATGGGGGGGGGGGGTTAGAGGACAAGGCTGATTAGTGGACACCTGAGTAATCACTGAATGAGACGGACAGAGCTCTGCAGATGAAGCAAAATCCTTTCTCACTCGCACTCATTGTGTGTGTGTGTGTGTGTGTGTGTGTGTGTGTGTGTGTGTGTGTGTGTGTGTGTGTGTGTGTGTCTGGTTCCCCCTCGAGGGATTAACAACACAAAGACAAGGTTTCTACAACAACAAACTGACCAGAGCAACAACAAATCAACAACATTTCGCTGATCACTGCAACTGCACCTTCAGTTTCACATCCTGGGGTGGGCGGGTGGGGGGGGGATTCATCAGCTGAATAATCAATAGGTCAAAGATCAGGAAGTGCATTTGAACATTCGCCTGGTTCAGAGCGGTTCAGTCAGACACTGTGGCGATGTCAGCGACAACATTAAAGAGGAAAAACAAGCCGTAGTATCCAGGAAACACTGCTCCTGGTTTCCTCCTCCTGTCCATCGACCGCCGCGTAACGACAAAACACTGCCCCCCTCAGGTCACAGGTCTCTGACCTCTGCATCATCACGGAGCAGGTGAATGCTAACAACCACACGGTCTCTCATCAGCCCAGACTTTACACTCACCTGTTCGTTATGATGCTTTGATTAATTAAAACAAACAAACAAACAGGGGAAACGGGACTGTTCTTTTCCACAGGTCTCACTGTGGGTCATGTGTTGTGATGCAGGGAAAAGATGACTAGTTATATATTGTACATATAAATCGATTGTCTGTATGTAAACAATACAGCGAAAAATTATTTTTATTAATAGTTTTATTGTTTTTAAAAAAATTCCAACTCATGGGAACATGTGCTCACACCTGCTTGACACTGTGCCACACACATTCATGCTAATGTAAAGGAGCATGGACAGGTGAGGAGGACCTGTGCATGTGATGTCTGCAGGAAGTGTGGGAGGTGGGAACAGTGCAGAGTGCATGGACTCTGCACTTCATTTACCTGACGGAGGTAAATGAGGTAAATGAAGTGTGAGAGTGTTTCTCTGGGGCCAGAGAACACACAACTACAGTGTGACTCTGTGTGTGTGTGTGTGTGTGTGTGTGTGTGTTGAGCAGGAATCTCCGGGAAAGACGTTACTATTCAGAGAAGGAACGACGTGATGTCGCCATGTTCAGGCCACATGCGTCATAAAGGGGGGGTGAGGGGGGGGTTGAACGCTCCGCCACTGTGCTGCTCAGGAAACAAGAGCTGTTTGTAATTCACAAACGCACATCCAGTGATTTGGCATGGGGCAAATTTAATTAAAACTGTAAACTGACTCAGTGAGTCGCCGCACTTTCTGTGGGCATGAATGAAATCAGCTGGCAACGTGATGGAAAACCATTATTGTCCAAGACGATGAGGCCGCAGAGGGCGAAGGCGAATTAGCGGAGCTTCTCGCGTACGGGCTGAGGTGGTGACCAGACACACATCTGCACCGACTTCACTTTTCCTGACTCACTCTGTCCACGGCTACACAAAGGCACACAACAGAGGATGTTCCCTGAAAACTCAGCCCTGCACAACCATGACAACCACATCTGACTTGCGTCACCACCGGGAGGACCAATTGGATCAGAGAGGAAAGATCAACCACAGCAGTAAAGATATCAACATACAAGAGCATCAATATTACATCCGTGCAACGTGGGACAACTTGGTGACGCTAGGGACGTCATGCTGAGACATGGACAGACATGGACGTGTCCGACAGACACAGAGCTAATATATATACCTGGCTGCTGTGCTGCTTCATGGGCCACAGGTGAAAGTGGATTTTAAACACTTCCTGGTTCCATGTTTGAGAAGAGGGAGGAGCATTAACTGTAACTGTTATTGTTCCTGGGTGCTGATAAATACATGGAGGTTTTATTTACACTTTATTATCGACTGGTTTCTGCACAGATTTGTGGAAATGATTTCGGTGAAAATGTTCTGCCTCTGTGTCGTTACCTTCTATACATTAATAAGAGTAATGTGTAGAAGGTATTATAAAAGCACTGAGTATAAAGCAAATGTGCTGAAATAACAGCCATGTGTGATATGGTGGTGTGATAATCAGATCAGACGTTCCCGTGAGGATGAAGGCTGGAATTCAGTTTTACCTCCATGAAACACACACACATATATCAGACATGAAGTCAGTAAAGAGTTAATGAGTTCAATGATATCTGGGTTCATCAGCAGTTGAACTTCAGAGTCACATTAACACACATGCTGACATATATAACACACAATAACTGTTATTTGTAAGATTGGTTTTTAATTGTGCATCATAATACGTCAGATCCAAGAGTGAGATGTACAATCATCAGTGTGTTTATTAACGACACAAATTAAATATTAAATTAAATTATATTAAATTATAACACGACGACAAAATATGAACATGTTATATTTTTAACTACATGTTAATGTGCTGATTAAATCATCATTTAAGACTAATTCAAATTCTGACTGTTTTTTTTTCCTCTAAAAGAGCAGAAAGTAACTTTGTCTCACCGGCTCTGTGTGTGTGTGTGTGTGTGTGTGTGTGTGTGTGTGTGTGTGTGTGCGCGTGTGTGTGTGTGTCCTCACCTGTCTGTCAGGTGCACCGCTGTCCGGAGCCTGCTGAGCCTGCTGCGGGCTCCGGGGAATCCGGATCCGCCCACCGGGTCTCCGACCTGCTCACCTGTCCGGAGGAGGCGGCTGTGGAGCGGTCAGCGGTGCTGGGAGGAGTCGGCGGTGACGTGTCGAGAAGCGGAGGAGAAGAAAACTCCATGTTCACATCCACAACATCCCGAACAAAGTGATGTCCGCCGTGACGTCACCTCCAGCAGCTGCTTTTCACCAGCGGACCACTGCTCCTGGACAGGACGTTACTGAGCGAGTCCCCTCATCCGCTGCTCTCTCTCTCCTCCCTCCATCTCTCTCTCTCTCTCTCACCCCTCCTCCCTCCATCTCTCTCTCTCTCACCCCTCCTCCCTCCATCTCTCTCTCTCACCCCTCCTCTCTCCTTCCTCCCAGCTGCTTTTCACCAGCGGACCACTGCTCCTGGACAGGACGTTACTGAGCGAGTCCCCTCATCCGCTGCTCTCTCTCTCCTCCCTCCATCTCTCTCTCACTCCTCCTCTCTCCTCCCTACATCTCTCTCACCCCTCCTCTATCCGACCCCATCTTTCTCTCACTCCCCCCCTCTCCTCCCTCCATCTCTCTCTCTCACTCCGCATACAATAACATTATTGTCCTAGTTAATTCATTGTCTCAATTAATCAATTAACACGTTATTTTTGACAGGAAACACTTGAGGGGGACAAAAAACTTACAACAGTCAAGAATATTTTGACATGGAGAGAAAACAGCTGTAAGAAGTGAGTCAAAAGCTGGATTTATTGTCTCAGTTGTGAGTTTGAAATGTGAATGTCCAACTGGTCCAATCAGGTTTGACTCTGCCGGGGATCTATTTTCTTTAATTTAATTCGTTTCTTTTTTCCCTCTGTGGTTCTGCTGCTGTGTGTGTGGGCTTGTGTGGTTCAGAGAGAACGAGGGGTTAGGAGGGCGTCAGAAAAACGTCCAGATCATTTTAGGCAACGAGGCTAAAGCTGCAGGACCAAATGTCCTGCAGAGCCACAAGGACCTTTCTTTTCTTTTTTTTTAATTATGCCAGAATGGACCTGTCTCACTACTGGTGATACTGTTGTTCTCATAAATGCTTGTGCTTCTGGCTTCTGCATGTCTTGTTGCTGTGTGTGTGTGTGTGTGTGTGTGTGACCATACATAAGGTACAGCTACTCCTGCACGCTACAGGGATTCACATTTTGACGAGGTTCACAACAGTTTAACCTCATTTAAGGACAAAACAGAAGCAGCCTGCGTGATGTACTGCAGCGTCTCAGGGTTCAGCGAACACACAAACGCACACAAGCGCACACAAACAGCACAGGCTGCCGTGTTGGGGACTCTGTGCCACAGCAGCGCATGACTGCACCTGATTTTTTTTTTTTAAAGGAGTGGCCATCAGAACTGGTCAAGGAGGCTGCAGAGTTAAGGTTAAAACCACTGTTGTCAGTCAGAACCTCTGTACGTTACCTGCTTCCTCTTTGTCCAATAAGATTTTCTGTCCTGAAACGTTCTTACCTTCAGCTGCCATCCTGAATTCATAATGGGGATTATTCTTGATTGTCATGATTTTATGAGCTCTTCAACCTATAAACAGCAGAAGGTTGGACTGGACCAATGGGCTCCCACTGTGGACCAGTGAGGGGTCAAATGGGGTCAATGCAGACACAATGGGCTTTTCTCTGTATAACATAGTCCACCTTCCACACATGTAATATGTTTTAGTAATATTGTCATTCCAGATTTAGTTCTACACCCATGATGCTGTGGAGTTGACACATTTTCAACTATAACCTGCATACTGATGACTTCCATTAATCTTTGATGCCACTATGCCCTCTAGTGTTCATTGTAGCGCTGAATACGTCCTCCGAAGATGAACACAAGCCAGAACAGTTCCCCTTTAATCTGCGCAACTTTATTTCTGACATTCTGCCAAACAGTGAATTTCAAAGTTTATATCAACAACCCAAAGATTCAAAAAGGTTAAAAAGACACATTGGAACACAGTCAGAAACTCTTAACTCTGTCCATCCCGTCGTGGTGTCCTCCCCCCGTCCATCTGTTTTCTCTCTTTTATTCTCTATCAAATCATCTTCTTTTCAGTCTCTGTTTTTTTGCCTCACCATTGGCCACAGGGCCAGATAAGCTGCCTTGTCACTCACTCCAGCATCTGCAATCTGCTTCTGTGTTTGGCCACTGGTTACCATGGCGGTGACATTGGCTGTGGGTTCTGGAGGTAGGACATGACAACTGCTGAGATGGACAGCCTGAGCAGAGAAAAGGAAATTATCATTTTAGTGTGTATTATATTAGTAGTTTGAAAGTAAGAACCCAACAAACAGTTGTTTCATATATGTGTGTGCGTGTGTGCATGTGTGTGTGTGTGTGTGTGTCTAACACATTGGAAACAGCACATGAAGCTGATAGACTTAAGTTTTTTTTTCCCTTATTACAAATCTGTCTGCAAGGTCCTGGACAAGCGTACTCTATACACAAATGGAAATGTACCAACCCCGGAGGTCACAGTTAAAAGCTTTTGAACATTAGAGCTGGCTCATCTAAAGTCCCAATGGCAGACACAACCAAGGACTAACACACAGAACTAACACTGTCAATTCAGGCCTTAAATATAAAAACATATTATACCTTTATTAGTTAGACAAAGAACATGTAACATATGTAAAACATTCACTTAAGTCTTTAACTGCAATAATCCACTTTGATTACAATTTTCTTAGAATCATAAAATTGATGTGATGTCACCAAAATGAGATTCAAGTTGAAGTCTGTAAACTGCAGTATTGAATTAGCTCCAAGACAGGAGACAGACAGCACTTCATCCAGACCCACTACCATTAGATGTTTTTCGCTGATCTTTACGATTCAATCCTCTCAGAAAAACCCTGCTGGTAAATGTAAGCGTGCCTTGCTGTGCAGTGTACTGATACTTCCAGATAGAGATATTTCAGATGAGAGAACACAGACCATATCATTGTGATCATGCTGAACACAGTGTTTGCATGCACACTCACATGAAGCTGCTCATCATCTGTTTGGTGTCTTCTGAGCTTCTGGAGTTTGCAAAACTGATGAAGGAACAGTAAACTGCGATCCAGGCACACCACTTCAGCTGGAACACAAACACAAAGGTTAGCTGCACAAGCTTACAGAAGAGTTGCAATTAATCTTTACTACTGCCGCTGCACTTATAAGTGTTTCCTGGGCATTTATAGTCCTTGTATAATAAATTAAGATTTTTAGGGATAAATATATGTAATAAATGTGCCAATAAATAAAACTAGTTCCAGTTGGTAAAAAGACAGTCAATGATACAAATAATCTGGTAATGAACTGGGAGGTCACACAAGTCTGCTGTTTTATTTAGTGTGCAAATTACTGCTGGGAGTCAAAAGCTGCCCCTCATTCCTTCATTTATTAATTCATTCATCTAAAAGGTGATGTTACCTTTAATCTTCTAAATGGAACAATTGAGCACAACCTCAGTGTGTGTGTGTCACCTTGAGCATCAGTCCACACATGCTGAAGATCATGCCCAGCAGGTTCATGTAGTCTGGTGTGGGGTCTTCCAGTGTAGGGTTGGTCTCTGTGCTGGGCGGCTTGTACCTGTATAGCAAGTATTTAATTAGTTATGTTAATATTACATGTATGATAATGCTCATTTATATAGCCCATATTCACAAATCACAATTTGCCTCATAGGTCTTAACATATACACAGTACCTGTCAAACAACCCATTTAAAACCACAGGAATTCATCAGCTAGAGAAGTTACACATCTTCCACTTCGTCAGAAAGCTTGGTTTTTGGATTATTTTCATACAAAGGCTTTTAACCAGTGGTTCTGAACAAAATGATCTGGAATTACTGTTTATCTCCCAGCTGTAGACCAGTGAAATTCCTGCATACTGAACTGAGAAGACCATAAAATGACCCATGTCAAAACTATATACAAGAAGACAGACATTTCAATACGTTTTGCTAACAACACCTGACTGAATACGGTTGACACGCGTTCATGTACTAAGTCACAATTTAACAATAGCTTCTGTTGTCTTTTCTTGTCTGTTGACGAAAACCGGAGAAAAACGGTCTTACTACTTGAGACAAGGACATGCAGCAGTAACACACAGGTGGACAGCTCGTCTAGTATAATAATTTTTAAATGATAATCAATAGACATGTGATAAGTTTCACCATATGGTGACTTTTCGGTGGTTTGTAAGGTTAAACCCTGCGGCTGAGTCAGTTAATCGCTAATCTCTTCAGGCTGCATTCACAAGCTAGTTAGCTAGTTAGCTAGCTTTAGCTGCCGTTTACCCCAGTCGGCTAATTCCACAAAACAAACCTGTATTTTCTGTCGAAAACACTCACCTTAAAATCTTAGTTTGTCTCCTCGGGTCTGCCATATTGTTGGATGACATAATATGAGACAATGTCCCGCTGTCGTGGACTATTAGGACGATATTTACACTAGCGATTTAACTATGTGTCGACGCTTCGGTCTGCTTCTTTTAGGGTGAGTGACGTCACGGGTGACGTTTAAACCCTCGCTGTTTCAGAAAGTGGTTCGATTGTTGGTGTGAAATGTGACTACCCACAAAAAGTGAGAGATATTCGGCTTCCGGCTGAAATCTATGGGGAATGTAAAAAAAAAGTTCACGCCACAGTGATATTATGTCATAAAAAAATGATCCGGTTGGTATCTACATCCGGTGAATTTCAAAATAAAAGCACATCCTACGACGAAAGCCAAGATGAAATGGGAAATATTTTGATCTCAACTTTTATTTTGATACGAGTTTATTGGCCCAGTGTGCATTGCGCGAACTAGCAAACATACATGTCTAAATGAATGGAGGGAGCAGTTAACGCGAGGAAGTATTTATTACTACAGTATACCATTATTATTATACTGTTATAGATTGATCTCGGTTTCGCCAAGAATATCAGCATGACGCTGCCCCTGTAGATAACCTTCATTCAAGTAAGTTTACTACGTATCACGGTAAAACTAAACATTAGCTTCAACTATGTAGAGTTTACCTGTTCAGACTAACACTCTTGTTTTGTCTCTACCTTATTTATATTAACGAATCTATACTAATTATTAATTGATCAAACCAAAATGTGGGTATCTTTACATTTAGCTTGCTCACTTGTCCGCTCATTTTGAATTAGCTAGCTATAAAATTGCTTTCGTTGTGTGGCAAGAAGTGATGCTAGCTTAGCTTATAGTATGTGCAGTGTATTTGTTAGTGTGACTGACATGTTGGTGTTGTGGATCAGGTTGTGTGTGTGTGTGTTGTGTGTGTGTGTGTGTGTGTGTGTGTGTGTGTGTGTGTGTCATGGCGTTTCCTCAGCCCAGACCTCAGGCTCCTCAGCTTCCTCATCATCTGCTCAGGACCATCCAGTGTCAGCAGGGAGCAGTCAGGGCTGTTCGCTTCAACGGTGAGATGAGACTGTTTGTAATGAGAAGTATGGTTAGAGCATCAGCAGCAGTGACAGTACCCCGGTTTGTGTAACTGAAACCTCAATGTGAGTCGTGCCAGTAGCTCACACCAGCCCCGGTGTTATGTCTCTCTGTCTGGTCAGCTGATGGGAACTACCTGCTGTCATGTGGCAGTGATAAATCTCTGAAACTGTGGAGTGCGAGCAGAGGAACCCTACTGAAGACGTACAGTGGCCATGGATACGAGGTTCTGGATGCTGATGGGTAAGTCGAGTATCTTGGCCTCTTCCACAGTGCGTCAGTGGAGTGTAAACTGTAAATACAAGAAAACAGTAGCAATCTTAATGCTTTTTCCCAGTAAAATACGAGAGTGAAGTAGAGTATAGCCATATACCAGGTGAATATGGGCGATACAAATGATCTGATTTGATAATTAGCTCACTCTGTGTTTGGTTTTCTGATTGTCTGTTTCCACAGTTCCTACGACAACAGCCACATTTGCTCCTGCAGCTCTGACAAGACCGTGGTCCTGTGGGACGTCGCCACAGGCCAGGTCACACGCAAACTCAGAGGTCATGCTGGGGTCAGTTCTGCTGTTAATACGTCTGTGCTGTCCTTTTCATTTACACAAGGTCAAATCTAAAAATTAGTTTGATTTGCTTTTTTTCATTTATTCCCAGAAAGTCAATTGTGTGCAGTTCAACGAGGAGGCAACTGTTATCTTATCTGGTGAGTTTACATCCACCTGCAGAAATGTGTGTTTTCATTTTAATTTGTTTGTGTTTTCTATGTAAAATTATACATGTTATATGTTATCTATTATCTAAATGTCATCTGTGTGTGTCCAGGGGCCATAGATGGGACAGTTAGGTGCTGGGACACCAGGTCCCGAAGATTTGAGCCCATCCAGATTCTGGACGAGGCGAGAGACGGTATCAGCAGCGTGAAGGTGTCACAGCATGAGCTGCTGACTGGGTGAGAAAACCGCTCATTGACTGCAACAGTTTATACTGTCAACAAAGGAGAGACCACGTGTCCCCGGCTTTTAATCCCCCCCAACAGTTACACAGGGACTTTGCTCTGTATTATACTGGCAAACTACTAGTGAAATCGTCCTCTGTTTAGGTCGGTGGACGGCAGAGTGAGGCGCTATGACCTGAGGATGGGTCAGCTGCACGTGGACTTCATCAGCAGTGAGCTGACCTTTTCATCATTCAGCTTCTTAAGGAAAAATGATAATAACTATCACTAGTAACACGAGTAAATAATGTAGTCGTTGGCTGGACGTCACTACTGCACCACTGACGTCTGTTCAAAGCAAATCCCTTCATCTTGTTCCAGGTCCGATCACCTGTGTGTGTTTCAGTCAAGATGGTCAGTGCACTCTGAGCTCCAGTTTGGATTCGACAGTCAGACTACTGGATAAGAGTACGGGGGAAATGCTGGGAGAGTGAGTGGTGTTGTAAAACTATTCTTCAACAATATTTAAAGAAACATTTCAATCATAAGCCTTTGCATTGTGATTAGTCAAATTCTAATACCAAAAACAAGAACAATTCAAATCATTTCCTGAAAACAGAGAGGGACATGTCTCTATGTGAACATTAGTGTCTTCAGGTCCTGATGCATAACGACATAAAACTTTGGCTTTGAGTCCAAAGTATTGGAGACGCTGTAATTTCTGCCTTTGAAAATGTTTGTGTTTGCCTCCTCAGGTACACGGGCCATAAGATGAAGGGCTACAAGCTGGACTGCTGCCTGTCCAATAAAGACACACATGTCCTGAGCTGCTCCGAGGATGGACATGTCTACTGCTGGGACCTGGTGGAGGTAAACCTCCAGCGGAATGTGTTTACGTGAATGGAATTAAAACAACACAGTTCATGGAAACTGTTCGAAATGTTAGAAACAGCTTGACACTCGTGCTGGATCACGTTACAACAACTCATCGTTTTAACAGAAGTTATTTATACATGCAAATACTACTTTTATATGTGAGCTGAAAACAAACAGCTCTAATGTTTTGTCACCTCTCTGGCCTGTAGGGGTCGTTGTCCTTGAAGCTGCCTGTGGGAAAAGCTGTTGTCCAGTCTCTGTCCTTCCACCCGACTGAGACCTGCCTCCTCACCGCCATGGAGGGGTGTGTTCAGGTGTGGGGGGCGGAGCCAGAGACGGCACTGGAGGAGGCAACGGCCACATAGAGTCAGTGATAATTCTCACAGTGACATACGGACTCACACATTTTGTTTGTGTAAAGCAAATGCTGAAGTTTTACTCGCAGACACACACAGCATATGATCTGGATGTAAATCTAATTTTAGTACCCTAGTTATTCACTAGAGGGAGTGAAATCATCTTTGTGTCATGTACATGTATATTTTTGAAATAAACATCTTGATAATAAACTTTTTTTAAATCGTGTAATTCACATTTTACGACAGTGAAATGAACCCAAGCTCCAATTAGTTCTTTACAAGTTCATCAGTTTATTAGGAACTGTAGACACAAAGCACTTCTTACAAAATAAATTAATCAGTATGACAAGAGCATGATGTCAAATAAATAAATAACTTATCTTACATAAATACACTGACTGCTCCTTTGAAGAATGAGTCTGCATTGCAAAGAACTTTGCTCCGCCGTGTTTGTCAAACGTCGTGTTGCCTCAACACAGCTTCGTACAGGTGACTCGCGTGTTTGCCTTGAAATTGCACTGGAGATAAATAAATACCTGTCAGCTTATCCACAAAGTCAGGTCGTTTTTAGGAGGATTGTGTATCTGTGTCTGATTCAGAGTGGGTCTGCAGCAGCTGACATGAAGCTTTTGTCTATAAAAGCGTTTCCGTCTGTGTATTTATCCACGTCGTCAGAGGAAAACTCGTTTCTAACACGCTGACTGCTCGTCACTGTTTGTGTTACTTCATTAGAACAAGTGTCAGGTTTTGTTTTGTTTTGGTTTTTTTTGCACCGTCAAATGAAACTCTTCATTTACAAACACTGCAGGCTGCAAACTTCATCCTTACAAATTATCACACACACCCCCACACCCCCACCCCCCGTTTAGCCCACACAGCTGCAGCCTGCTGCCGACAGCTTCTCCACCTTGTGCCAGCGGTGCGAGTTATCGAGAAAGGCCCTGTCCTCGTGGTGGGTGGGCCTGCAGCAGGGCGCGTTGTGCCACTGCTCCCCGGGTGCTGGGTGGGGGAGGGCGCCACGCAGCAGCAGGTTAGTGAGGGTGAGGTCGTGGTTGGAGCGAACCCGGGGACACGTCCCGCTGCAGTACTTAAAGAGGACCGTCTCATCTGAGTCATAGCCTAACCCGAGGTCCCGGACCTGCAGCAGGACGGAGCGCAGGCCGCACTGGGAGTCCTGTGTGGAGCGGCGTGACCGACCGGGGACTGGGATAAAGAGACTGACTGATGGCTGGAATCCAGAAGTGTCTGGCTGGCTGTTTCCCTCTGCTGGAGATCTGCGTCTCTCGTCCTCCAGCTGTGACGTGTGAGGAGATGCCGCTTCTCGTTTCAGATCTAGAAAGACAGAGTGATGTATACATGTGATGTACATAATCAATGAAAATGGAAAAGCAACTCATTTTCATTCCACAGTGAAACACAGATTAGGCTCCTGACAAAAAATAAAACATAAATAAATTAAAACAAGCAAAAATTAGGTTTTTGCCAAAAGGTCACAGGTCACGACCTTCCCTTTGGCCTGGACTCACCAATCAGTGATCTCCTCCAGCGGCCTTCTCCCCTGTGGACACAAATCAGAATCAGCAGCAGCTTCAGGAGGGACCTCATGGCTTCAGTCTGCTCTTCGTCTCCGCTCGGACTGAACCAGACAGGTTGTGGGTTTGTGCGTCTGCGTCTGCGGGTGCGAATGATGCTCAAGATGCAGACGAGTCACGACCTCCAATATATAGCTCTCGCAGATAAAGGGGGGGTGAAGGGGTGAGACGACGTTACTTGCCAACAGACTATCCCCCTCACCTGAGCCTGACAGGCAGCGTAGGAGGGCAGGCGGGCGCTTGACCCAGAACTTGTCCTGTTGGGATTATCTAATTGGTGTAAATCACAGGTTTCTCCCAGATGTTTTTCCAGAGGACGTTGGGCCCCTGGCAGTATGGATGTGCGGAGGCTTGGGGCTTCTTAAAAGCTGCTAAGGAGAGGACGATGACATCACTTTGATGATGCTGAGAGGTATGTGAGATAAAGGAGACGAGATAACTGGCGTGGACATAAGTGTTCCGAACATGTGAGGAAGCGTAAAGCAGGAAGTGCAGGGTGAGTCACTGTGGAAACTCGAAAAAAAAAACAGCGTCGTGTTATATTCTGCTTTTGTCACGTTCTTATTATCGACAACAACAAAAAAAAGCCTTTAAAAGGTCAAACGCCAGGGAAGAAAGGGGGTTAAGATTACAGCACCACAGGCCTGGGTTCAGCCGACATTCCACAGCGGGTCACTCGTCTTGAGCTGCTCCATAAATTGAGGGATTTCAATAGCAATGTGTGGCTGACGTGTAGAATATGTAGAATATGTAGAATATGCATTATGTAATGGCTACAGGGCCATGACAGACAGGCAGGCCGCCGTGTCTGAGGGAAAGTGCATATTTGGCCTGTGTTGCTTCCATCCAGGTGCAGGTCAGACACCTCGCTGCACTGCACCTCCGTTACCATCTGATGTCACCAAACCATGAAACAAACACTAAACGTGACATTTATTTTGGCCGTTTCTACACGAACGCTTTTTTTTTTTCTTCCAAGAAAATATGTTGACATTTTTGTTGCGGATTACTGAAAATAAATGGAGGCAGTGATAATGTTATTGGTCGCATGTGCTTTTTATAAAACTCTGACAAGAGTTGAAACGCATGAAGAGAAAAGACTCTAATCTGCCAGCAATGCAGACAGACAGAAACCTGATATGGCAAAGTAAATGTATGTACATTAAAATGCAATAAATACACCTACAAGATGAACAACATGATGCTGTCAGTGGCTTTTTATGAGCGACTCCTGGTTTCACTCAGTCAGATATAGAGAAGAGGAGTTTGTCCAATGAGCTCTTAAGGTTTATTTATCACCGTTAAACAGCTGCCAGGAATCTCAGGAGTCCGTTCATCTCTTCATTTGCACTAATTCAACCTCGTCAGTGAAACTCTGTGATTTAATTGATACTAAATGTTTATTATGCAAGATGTCATTTGCACTTGGTTCATCATCCTCCTTCATCACATGTCCGACTACAACAGATATGATAAGACACTGTGGTAAGATCAGTTCACTATTAGTCCAGGTGAGGTGACCTGAGAGAACTGGAAAGAGGGTCAAAGGTCACTGGCCTTGAGTGGAGTGCAGGAGAAAAATTGTCTGACACCAGGGGGAGGGGTCGACCTTTCACCTCAGGTCTGATCGCCGGGTATCGCAGGACGACAGGGCGAATGGCCTGAGACATTCCTCCTCCACCACCTCTCTAACAGCCAGAAGGATGGAGGCTGAGTGAGACATGGAGACGGCAGGGAAAGCAGAGGAGGTGGTGGGAGAAATACAGGAGCGATAGAGCGTTCCCTTTGGATCAGGGCCTGGAGCTCCAGTCTGGAATTCTGCCTTGTCAGAGGACAGGAATGGTAAGAACGTGGCATCAGTTTCTGTGAAGAAAAAAAAAAAAGAAAAGATGGAAAATGTAGAAACTGTGTGATCTGTAAAACAAAGGGTCAGAGGTCAGGTGGCTTTGCACCTGCGAGATGCCCAATGAAATGTCACTTCCTCCAGCTGGCAACTTTCATTTAACTTTTTAAAAATTATGTCTTTAAGAATTCAAACAATACAGAATCTAAAATAATAAAGTTTGTCACAGTGACCTGAGTGATGACCCTCAGCAGCACCCAACACCAGCGTGACCCCGTCACCACCCACTGGCCAGTTGTGTTTTTAAAAACAAACAAAAAAATTATAATAAAAATAATTTCCATTAAAGACATCGTCCTCCCAGTGCGCCGTCTCCTCTGCATTCCTGCACGTTCAGCACATTCATTTTGTTGTCTCATGAAGAAGTCGTATGCATCAGAAACATATTTCTATTGTGATCCACTGTTTCCTCTGTGTCTACCACCGTTTATCTGAAAAATGTGAATAATTCACCTCCGTTTACAGACACATCCGAACCTGATCCTGACAACTGACATAAAAAAAGGTGTTTTAGTTTTCATAAAGCAAAAATCTTACAAGAAACAAATTTGTAAGTTCATTAAAGTCGTATCTTATATTTAACACTGCCCCTAAACACAGAAAACAAAAAAAATCTATGTTTTTCTTTAACGACTTAATAAACAACGTATAGGATGAATAGTAGCTATACTGTTGAACACAGCAGTGTCAGTTTGTGTTTCCACTCACAGACTGGAGTTAAAGCCAAAACTGATACGCAGGTAAAAACATTAAGGAGCGAGACCTATAAGGTTTAACTGTGAAAATGTGCCGCGACAATGTGGACAACATTCCTTATGGAATCTGGACTCTTCCAGATAAGGTAGCAGGTGACTCCACCTGCGATGAATTCAGTTTCTTTCACCACAGCAGCCATGGAGGACGCTTTGAAAACAGGAAATGTTTCCCGCACTAAATCGGACGAGGCCTGCTTCTGCGTTCCCGGCTGAGCTGGTTGGGACAGTCGCTCCATGTAGGGCTCGTCTGAGCCGAGCGCGGCAGGAATGCAGCGAGCAGTATTCCTGTAACTGAAGCATCCAGACGGGATTTAGTCTCCTGTTGTGGAGACGCTCCTCCATGTGACATCACAGCCAAAGAATCTCACTGCTACACACCCCGCTCATACTTCAACATGTAAACATCTTCATGTTTAATAAACCGATGACATGCAACTGGGAGATATTAACCACATGGCCCAAAGTATGTGGACACTGTGCGGTATGTGAATACCTGTGGAACATATGATTGACCTCCAGCCTCCATATCCAGAGTCAGGTCTCCGGCATCTCTCCATCCCATCACCACCGGCTTCCAGGAGCTGCATCGTCTCCTGTCAATCATGACACAGTGAGGAAGTCTAACAACGACTGGGATGGGGTCATTGTTCCAGATCATTCATGCATTATTCTTTCATAAACATCGTCATATCAGCCAACGTAAACTCTGCCACTGACATATATCTGGGACAGGATTATACATGGCTTGTTTTAATCAGCTAATTGATGACGCATGAGGACTGAATGCAGTTCTCACCTTTTGTCCTCACACAGTTTGGTGCGGGTTAAATCTAAAAGTAATATTCATGTGTGTCGTCAAATAAATATTCACCAAGTCGCTGTCGCACAATTTCAGACTGTTACCAGGGAAACTACATTAACGCTATATAATCAATAAACAGCCGTCTAAAAAGCCACGTCATTGGATTTATATCATTTAATTGATACAATCACCATCCTTCTGCAAAGTTAGACTTGTATGTGAGCAAAAAACTTCTTTTTTTTTTTTTACATATGCAGCACGTAAATATAATCAAATTAAGTGCTCCAGAAAAACCAGTCCCATAAACATAAGGTTTATACGAGTAGCTCAAAAAGAACATTCATCAATACACGTGTGTGAGGCAGCTGCTCACTAAGGTCAAGGTTCATGACAGGGTGCGTGTTCTCTTCTCTACACTGCTAAAGGTGCAGTCAGAGCGTCGGTGAGTCCGTGTGTGTCCACCACAGCAGGGCTGCACAGCAAGGCCGCGTCCTGCAGGAGAGACACCAGCTCCACGGGGCCCGAGGGGTCAGCGTGGGTCAGAGCGGCGCCCCCTCTCTGTGACTCGGCCTCCTGCTGCTTTCTGCACGCCGCACTCTTTGCATCACTGACACCGCTCAACTTGGAGGCGAGAGACCTTCTGGGTTTCGCCTTCTTCAGCTTCCTCCTCTGCGGGTCGTGGACAACGCTGTGGCGCTGGAGGCTCTGCCTCATGGCGAAGGTCTTCCCGCAGCCTGCGCGCGTGCAGGCGAAGGGCCGCAGCTCGCTGTGGAAGGAGCTGATGTGGCTCTGCAGGTTGAAGATGGTGGTGTAGGACCTGTCGCAGCCGTCCCTGGGGCACTTGAGGACGACCCGCGTGTCAGAGTGGACGCTCTGATGCTGGTGCAGGAACCAGGAGTCCCTGAACACCTTGCTGCACTGGTCACACTTCAGGACGCGCCGGTGCTGCTCCTTCCTGTGCTTCAGGTGCTCGGTCCAGGTCTTGGCCGTGTAGGTGCAGCCCTCCTCCCTGCAGGGGTAGCCCCGGTGCACCTTCTCGTGGCGCCTCAGCTTGCTGGGGAAGGAGAAGCGCATGTGGCAGCCCTCATAGGTGCACTGATAGGGGGGCAGCTGGGTGTGCTGCTCACACATGTGGGCCTTCAGCTGCTTGTTCTTCCTGAACTCCAGGCCGCAGCCCTCGAACCTGCACACGTACACCTTCTGCTCCTGCGCGTGCACGCGGCCCACGTGCCGGGTGCGGTTGGTGTTGGTGGTGAAGGCCTGGCCGCAGCCGGACACGGGGCACGGGAAGGGCCGCAGCCCGCTGTGGCTCAGCCCGTGTCGGGCCAGGTGGTAGCGGCTGCAGAAGGCCTTGCCGCAGCCGTCCTGCTCGCACGGGTACGGCCTCACGCCCGTGTGTTTACACAGGTGCGCGTCCAGCTTCCACTGCTTGTTGTAGGCCGCCGAGCATCCGGAGAACGAGCAGAAGTAGCTTTTGATCGTCTGCGAGCTGGTTTCCATTTCCGCTGCATTGAGAAATAAAAACAGCGTCTGCGTCTTCTTCTTTTAGTCTTGTTGGAAAATAAGAAACAGTTTAATTCATTTTTTTTTTGAGCTCCGAGCACGTTTTCTGTCCTGACACCGGTACTTCCGGCAGCGTGACCGAACTTCGTTTCCGGAACGCACAATATACGTCACCGCTACCCATCAGCCCCTCTGTTTGTTATTGAGTGTCGCGGCTTTAGCAGCTACTGTAAGTATATTTGTTAAATGTGTTGTGGCAGCGGGTAAACGTGACAGCTGTGTAATTATTGTATAGTTTTGTTAACGGTTGTCATTGATGTGTGTATCGCATACTCATACACCGAGTGGCGGCCAGATTAACGCTGTTGCTAACGTTAGCTTCTTGTAGCTGTGATGCTAACTCGTCAGTTTAATGTTGTCTCTAACCTCCCAGTACTAAAAGAAAGTTTACTGTACACACACATGTTACTGCCGTGTCAGAAATCATAGACATTCACCTTACTTTTGTTGGTAATGGTGTTATTGATGATCGTTGCTGACATGTCCTCTTTAAGTGTTAGGGTTAATGTATTTTGGGAAATACAGTATTAAATATCTTATGTTTACAGGACTCTTACAGGAGTGTTAATCCATATCTGACTTGGAGATTCTGGCGTCAACATGGTGAGTTATAACCTCACCTGCATCAAGATACTAATTACAGTGCATGTATTCAGTCATTATTCTTCAGCGACTTATTAAATTGTACTGTTTGTGTTTTTTAAAGGGGGAGAGAAAAGGAACTAACAAATACTACCCTCCAGATTTCAACCCAACCAAGGTATGTATGATCACACAAACCAGTGTGTGTGTGTGTGTGTTCTTGTCCTTATTTCACTTTTATGTATAAATGCTGACATACATTTTCACAATTCTTTCTCCTTAGCATGGATCGCTCAATGGCTACCATAAAACCCATGCTCTCAGGGAGAGGGCCAGGAAACTATCTCAGGGCATCCTCATTATTAGGTTAGTACATACACTTTATCAGAAATTGCTGTAGATTAGAAACTTAAATAGAATATACTGATACATCTGAGTGTGCATGTCCTCAATAAAATCTGATGAGTATATTAACATACATTTTCAATTTCATCCAGTTTACATAAAGTAAATTATGTTGCTAAATTGTAAAAAGGAAGTCATGGTACTGTGAATTGTTGTTTTGTTCACACCAGCATGTGTGTTTACTTGTTTTCAACTTTTTCCCTATAGGTTTGAGATGCCGTACAACATTTGGTGTGATGGCTGCCAAAATCACATTGGCATGGGTGAGACTGCAGAAAAAAAACACAAGTCATGTTAGGTTAGACAGTGTCTGTTCAAATGCATAACACAAATGTTCTGTTGTCACAGGGGTCCGTTACAATGCAGAGAAGAAGAAAGTGGGGAACTACTACACCACGCCAATCTACCGGTAAATAGACACTGGACTCGCCTCTGACATGAATGTTATAGAGTTGTGTTGAAAAACAGAAAATCATAATGAACCTCTCTGACAATGTGACTTAAAGTTATTAAGGTGCTTACATTTTTCATCCACGCAACCAGGTTCAGGATGAAGTGCCACCTGTGTGTCAACTACATTGAGATGCAGACAGATCCAGCAACCTGCGACTATGTGATCGTAAGTGGGGCAAGCAGGAAAGAGGAGCGCTGGGACATGGCTGAAAATGAGCAGATTCTCACCACAGGTTAGTAATTCTAATGAGTTAATAATCAGAAAGAGCATATGAATGTGTACAATGGCAGGGACATGATTATTCCAAAGGCCAGCCTCTTCTTTTCCTTGCCTTTTCTTTACCCTTCATCACCTCTGTCTCCCCTGTCTTTGTACAGAGCGAACAGAGAAGGAGAAACTGGAGACGGACGCCATGTTCAAGCTGGACCATGGTGGAAAAGACAAGGAGAAGCTTAGGAAGGCTCTTCCCTCTCTGTCGGAGATCCAGGATCACCAGTCTGGCTGGAAGGACGACTTCCAGCTCAACAGTGCTCTCCGCAGGAAGTTTAGAGTAATTATTTCCCTAGTTTATTATCAGCGGTTTTCTATCTGCAGCCCTGTGTGTTTTGAGTCTAATCTAATGGCTTCAATCTGATTGGTGATGCAGACGGAGAAGAAAGTTCAGGCTGAGCAGGAGGAGAAGGACAACGCTGTGAGGATGAGGACTAACCTGTCCATCCCCCTGCTACCAGAAAAAGAGGAAGACAAGAAACTGGCAGCTCTACTCACTTACCAGGCACCTGACTGTAAGCAACACATTCTCTTGTACACACATTTGTTAAACCACCGCTCTGAGTAATTGAAATCTGCACAGTAACTGGTCAGATGTTTGTCCTGTGGCTTAGTTTGTCTCCAACATGGAACCAATCTGTGTAACTGTGTGTAAACAGATCAAAGTTTAAAGATTCTTTTAAAAATGCCGTCCTCCTCTTCCTTTTCAGGCTTTGAGGACAGGCAGCACAGCAAGCGGAAAGAGATCTCCTCTCGGTCCTGGTTCAACTCCACTGCGGCCCCCGCGGGAGGTGCAGCAGGCAGCCTGCTCCACAAACTCAGCCTGCAGGGGAAAGAAGCGGCGGTGGCCAAAGCCCTCAGCTCCTCCCACAGCCCACTGATCCGAAAACGCACAGGAGCATCTGGACTCAAAACAGAGCCGTGCGCTACTGTCACCTGTAGAAAGACAGACACTGAAGTTAACACATGGGATGGAGAGAGTTCAGAGGTCATTCAGACAAAGGAAGACTCGAGTACTGATGTTGGACCCACACAGGTAGCACAGGAAGTAGCACAGGTGAACAACAAAGTCATAACCACGGGGGGAGAAGGTGAAGGACTGATGAAGACAGAGGACAGAGACGGAGGAGCAGTCAGGTCCCTGGTGGCAGAATACAGCGACTCAGACTCAGACTCTGGTTCATGAAGCTGCTCTGAAGTCAGTGAATGGAACTCGTATCTTCTGTAATCATCGCTTTGCATGTGGATTCAATGCAACACTTGACAGATGAATGAACGCTGTGTCCCTACTGTTAAACCAGACTGATCTGTAAACACCTCAGAATTTAGTTCCTGTCAGTTTTCTGTTGATAAATCTGAGAATTCTTGTTTTTTGAATATTATGTTAACTAAATGTAAATTACTGTTAATATGTTGGTTTTTAATGTACATTGTATTTTTGGGTTTGGCTCACAGGTAGCAGTGGTGCTGCCCTCTAGTGAGCAGTGTTCTGGATTCAGTTTCAAGCATGATTGAAAAAATAAAATACACAGTGAACCTGAAAAGAGTGTTGGTGAATGAAAAGCTGCTGTTGTGTAACAAAAAAAATACAATTTTAAAAAAAAAGAAGCCAGGATCCCTGTAAAATGTTCAGATTATTTATTTATTATTTGTATAGAATATTTCACATTGGAAATTCAACTACTCTTTTGGATGAAATTCTCGATACTCACTGCAGAACATGCTGTTCTCTAACAAGGTGATTAACTGCAACATCACAAATGTCTGATCAGTGAGTCATACCAAAACCAATGTTCTGGTTCAATGACAAATTGTATTGAAACAGTCACATAATCGACATCATGAGACCATGGTGCTGAAGGACACAAGTTATTGAGACGTTAACTTTGTTGTGGTATACACCCACCACTGTTGTTAGTTTTTGTTTCAGTACATTGTTTGATATTGCGTCCTTCTACTTAAATGCCCTACTTCCACAAATGTCACCCAAAAGCTGAATATCCCTGACTGTTTACGTCCAGCGGGTGAATCTGGGAAACCGGGTGAGTAAGTGCCATGACTCAATATTCAGTGTGTCAACCTTTACACTGTTGTAATCTGTGAGACCACCGACCCTTTGACCCCCACAGTTTGGAAACGCATGCGATAGTGTTGGCACACACGCCTGCAGGTCATCACTGTCACTGTCCATGGTTATCGATCAGAGACGTCGCCCGTCCCCTCTGAGGCATGACGGAGGGACGTCTACTTAACCTGCTGACCGTGTCTGTGGGAGTCACAGTCCACTGCGATGCCAAGTCAGTCAACATGGGTCCACGGACGCTACACAGCATTTTACTTCTCTTGCTTCTCTGCAAATCCTACGGCCAATGGGTTAACTCCAGAGAGTAATGCGTTTTACTTATTCACTTTCTGCCACCTGGACGTTTTATATTGTATATGTTATATTTTATATAAGTTCTGTTTGCTAATGAATCTGTGTTCTTTACAGGTTAAACTGGCGTGACAGGTATGTATGTGTGTGTTTGTGTATGTGTGTGTGTGTGTGTGTAAAGAGAGTTCACATACAGAATGTCTCTGACAACATATATCACAACATGTGAATCTGCCCCCCAGATTTATCCCATTTGAGAGATACCTAGACCTCCATGAGTGAGTAACCAAAGTTTAGACCTGAACTGACACCAAATAGAAATACAACATAAAAATAAATCCTCACATTAACTGCACTGCAGCGGAGAATGTTACTTATTTCCGTTGTATAACTTCAGTTTAACATTTGAAAGATGCTTTGGTTGGATACGTGATGAGATCATGGAAAATTCCTGCTTTTGGGATTTTTGATTGGGTTTATTTCCTTTTATCCCACAGGGCTGTTGCTACTTCTCTGCATGTTCATGTTTTATAATAATTATATTATTATAAAACATTATATTATAAAAATTATATATAATTATACAGTATAATTATATGTATATAATTATATTATAAAAACCAATGGTATATGCAGCATTATAATGTAGTATAATAATACTACATGTTGTTTGAACTGTGACTAACATTTGTCTTCTTTATTTTACAGGATACCAAAAGTAAAGACCACAGTTAGTTTAGCACCAAGGTATTTGATTTGATTCTGTTTTACTTCATCTTATTTCATCGTACTTGTATACTGTAGTTTATTGTCTTTTTGAAGTATTCATAAAAGTGGTATTATTATGAGTGTAATTATTTGCAGTATAAGTTGTAGCAGCAGACATGACTGTCCTGTGTAGAGATGTAGAAGGAGCACAGTGGAGGTCAGAGCTCAGTAAGTGATGACTGAGCATGTCCTGCAGGTTCACCCTGCTGGCTCCAGACCTGCTGAGGACAGACAGCCAGGAGAACATCTACCTGCAGGCAGACGGCGTGTCCAGCGCCGTCACCGTCTCCATCTCCATCCTGGACTTCACCAAGACCACCATGCTTCTCCAGGACTCCGTCACACTCAACAAGGAGAATGGCTTCCACGCTCTCAAGGCCATACAGGTGAGACTCTCCAGAGCCATGAGCAGTAGAAGATGACTACCCCACAGATCCTAACCAGGATGCCCTTTCACCTCAGCTTCCTTCAGATAACTTGAATCGCGACGAGAAGAAGAACAAGTTTGTGTACCTGAAGGTGAACTTCGGCAGCCTCCACACTGAGGAGAGGATCCTGATGGTGTCCTTCCACTCCGGATACATCTTCATCCAGACGGACAAACCCATCTACAACCCCGGAGACACCGGTGAGGACTGAAGACCATGGATTTTTCTCACGTGAAGTGTTTGTCAGTTTGTCCTGAGTCCATGTCTCTGTCTCTGTGTCTCAGTTCGCTTCAGAGCCTTCGTGTCCTCGCCTCTCTTTAAGGCCTTCGACAGCTCCATCACGATGGACATCAAGGTACAACGACAAACGATTGATGAGTCGATCAACGGAATTCAAAATAAATAGCAAGTCTTGATTTCTTCTGATGATCATTATCATTTTTTAAATGCTGATGCCAGAGTAAATATTTCTTCTTGCTCTTTGACCTCTGACCAACACATTCAGCTCAGGGTGCAGTGGCTCTTGGACGCATAAAACCAGGATATGTGTGTTTTATTTGAGCCGTGTGTGTGTGTGTGTGTGTGTGTGTGTGTGTGTGTGTGTGTGTCAGAATCCAGACGGCGTGGTGGTGAAACAGCTGCTGAGGAGTCGAGCTGCTGAAGGCGTCTTCACAGACACCTTTCCTCTCTCTGAGATTATCAAGTAAATCATCCGTCTATACTTCCCTCTGCCTTGACTCTCTCTCTAGCAAGGAACCCATATTATTATTATTACTATTACTATTACTATTACTATTATTATTATTATTATTATTATTATTATTATTATTATTATTATTATTATTATTATTATTATTATTATTATCGTCATTATTATTGTTATTGTCGTTGTTGTTATCATCCAGATGATACTGAAGGCGTCTTCACAGACACCTTTCCTCTCTCTGAGATTATCAAGTAAATCATCCGTCTATACTTCCCTCTGCCTTGACTCTCTCTCTAGCAAGGAACCCATATTATTATTATTACTATTATTATTATTATTATTATTATTATTATTATTATTATTATTATTATTATTATCATTATTATCATTATTATTATCATTATTATTATTATTATTATCATTATTATTATTATCGTCATTATTATTATTATTATTATCATTATTATTATTATCGTCATTATTATTATTATCATTATTATTATTATCGTCATTATTATTATTATCATTATTATTATTATCGTCATTATTATTATTATTATTATTATTATTATTGTTATTGTCGTTGTTGTTATCATCCAGATGATAATTCCGACGTGTTAGCGTTTTGAAGGAAGTGCGTTTGTCTCTCACACAGTGAAGGGATGTGGACGGTGGTGGCAAAGTTTGACCACTGGCAGCAGAACACGTTCACCTCCCAGTTTGAGGTGAAGAAATACGGTAGGTGGTGTCAAACTGCCAGGGACTGATGGCGCCGCCATCTTTCATTCACCTCAGCGGTGTTTTCATGTCGTGTTGCGTTTCAGTGCTTCCTGCCTTCAACGTTACCTTGACTCCCAGGAAGTCCTTCCTCAGCGTGGACGACAGTGAACTGGTGGTGGAGATCTCAGCCAGGTAGGTTCAACGCTTCCAACATGGCTGCATGCAGCAAAGTGAACCTATACGTATACACTTTTCTATATGTGCACCTGTGTGTCAGGTACCTGTATGGGGAACCGGTCCAGGGCACGGCCTACGTGGTGTTTGGGGTGAAGATCAACAAGGAGATGAGACGTCTGCCTTCTGTGAAGCAGGTGTCGAACGTAAGTCTCAGCTTCAGCTTCAGCAAACATCTGCTCTGGAGCTTATTCCACATCTGTCATCCTGAGTGCTGGGTGGTGTTTCCCTGCAGCTGGACGGAGGCGTCGTCCGACTCAGGATGACGGAGATCAAGAAGATCTACCCAGACTTCAGGACTTTGGTGGGAAACTCTGTGTACGTCAAAGCCTCTGTCCTCACCACGACAGGTAAGCACACAGGAAAGAAAAAAAAAACACAGACGCCCCACCAGGACGTATAAATGTCTGTCAACAAACACAATCACAGAGTCTAGATTTTACAAAATCTAGACTTTGGATTCTGAGAAGAGAAACTGGGTCATGGATCTTTGAGCTGTTGTTCTCGTTACTCTTTGTTTGCTCAACGCCGCAGATCCAAACTCCAGAATGTGGTAATCAGACTGCCGATCGATGGTGTGGTCACTGTGTGCGGACGCATGTGTGTGTTTGCGCCCTTTAACCTCCTGTTCATGTGTCACAAGTCGACCTCAGGGAAAAAACATCCAGGAGTTTGTCCAGAACATTGAATGAAATCACCTTTTTAACCCTTTGAAACAATGCGACACAGGATTGAAAGAATATGTGTGTTTGTGTTTATTGTGCGTGCATTCCTGGTGTTTCTCTCCTGCAGGCAGTGATCTGGTCGAAGCCGAGAAGACCGGGATCAAGATCGTGGCGTCCCCGTACGTCATCTCCTTCAGAGACACTCCAAAGTACTTCAAGCCGGGCCTGCCATTTGACATGACAGTAAGGACCAGTCGTCCATGTTCAGCACAATGAGCAAAGACAGTCCGTCATCTCAAATGTCCCCGTCCCGTCCAGATCCAGGTGAACCACCATGACGGCTCCCCGGCCAACAATGTCCTGGTCAAGCTCAGTTTGATGGAGACGGCGGTGGTCGTCAGCGCTGGAGCCGCCAGAGCCACCGTCAACATGCCTGGAGCTCAGCGTCCTCACACCATCACTGTCAGTATCATGCTTGTCTTAACGTACCGTCCCCCACATGACCCTTGGACATATCTACCTCTGGGTTTGTAGAAACTCGAGTGTCACAAACAGCGGTTTGTTTTGGTTGCCAGGCTGAGACCACACAGGCTGATCTGAGACCAGATCAACAGGCCAGGAGCCAGATCACCGTTCAGCCGTACGCCGCCTTCAACCACCGCCAGCAGAACTACCTCTACATCTCCACCGGGAGCAGCAGTGTGTCTGTGGGGGACAGGATGTCCCTGACGCTGACCATCTCTGTGGCCGAGCAGGCCCACAGAGACTTCATCAAACACATCACCTACCTGGTGAGACGAGAGACACATTGTCTCCAGTCCACATGGCAAAGGAAAAAAAGTCTGACGCGTGTTAAAGCGTTAATGGCGTTTCCTCCCCCCAGGTGCTGAATAAGGGTCGAATCCTGAGTGCTGAGCGTCTGGACGTGACGGGTCAGCTGCTGACCAGCGTGGGCCTGACCGTCACCACGGAGATGATGCCGTCCTTCCGCTTTGTGGCTTTCTACAGCATCCCCTGGGAGAGGGCGGCGGAGGAGGTGGTGGCAGACTCCATCTGGGTGGATGTGGCGGATTCCTGCGTCGGGGGGGTGAGTGCTCCGGGACAAAGGGGGGGAGGGGGGGACAACCAGTTGTCCTGTTGTGTCCCTCGTGTCAATGCGTGTTTCCTCATTCTGTGTCCAACAGCTGAAAGTCGGACCAGCTGACGGCATACGGCGAGACTACACACCCGGGAAGACCCTTCGCTTTCAGGTCAGAGGTGACCCTGGGGCAAAGGTCAGCCTGGTGGCTGTGGACAATGCTGTGTATCTGCTCAACAAGGACAGACTCACGCAGAGGAAGGTGTGTGTGTTTGTGTGTGTTGGATTCATCCTGTTCGGTCACTGTTTGAATGGAGCGATGACATACGCTATGTTACACGTCCTCTGGCCAGATGTGGAGCGTGGTGGAGCATGGAGACATTGGCTGCACACACGGTGGAGGTCGAGATGCCAGGAGGGTTTTCAGTGATGCTGGACTTCTCCTCACCTCCAGTGCTGGGTTCAAAACCCCCGTCAGACAAGGTACCGACTCATATGTTTACTCATGCAGCATCCACGTCCGACGCTGTGTGACACAAACACACTGAAGGCCGCGACGGATGTGAAGTCGCCGTTGATCACAGTTATCTTTTCTGCCTTTTCTTTTTCGGTTTTAATGCCAGAATTTTCTCTTCTCCTCAGCCCTGCACTGTCCAGGCAGTGCCAGGAGGAGGCGCTCTGCTGAGCAGTTGCAGCGGAAAGCGCAGCTCGGTGAGTGTGGAACATCTGTATAACATATACGTATAACATGTGGTCGATGTTGGTTCACTCATTCATTCATTCATTGACTCATTCATTCATTCATTCATTCATTCACTCGTCTGTCCATTTGTTCATTCATTCGTTCACTCGTTCATTCATTCATTCACTCGTCTGTCCATTTGTTCATTCAGTCATTCATTCATTCATTCACTCGTCCGTCCATTTGTTCATTCATTCGTTCACTCGTTCATTCATTCATTCACTCACTCGTCCGTCCATTTGTTCATTCATTCGTTCACTCGTTCATTCATTCATTCATTCATTCACTCGTCCGTCCATTTGTTCATTCATTCATTCATTCATTCGTTCATTCACTCGTTCATTCACTCGTTCATTCATCCATTCATTCATCCATTCATTCATTCATTCATTCATTCATTCACTCGTCCGTCCATTCATTCATTCATTCATTCATTCATTCACTCGTCCGTCCATTTGTTCATTCATTCACTCATTCATTCATTCGTTCATTCACTCGTTCATTCATCCATTCATTCATTCACTCGTCTGTCCATTTGTTCATTCATTCATTCATTCGTTCATCCATTCATTCATTCATTCACTCGTCCGTCCATTTGTTCATTCCGTCGTTCGTTCATTCACTCGTTCATTCATCCATCCATTCATTCATTCACTCGTCTGTCCATTTGTTCATTCATCCATTCATTCATTCATTCATTCGTTCACTCGTTCAGTCATTCGTTCACTGCGGATGAGAAACGATTGCTGACTCAGTCGTTTATATACTGAAGCTCCCTGTGTGTGCAGAGAGTCACTATAAGGACAAGCTGCTGCACCGCTGCTGCAGGGACGGCCTGAGGGACATCCCCATGCCCTACTCCTGCACACGACGCTCCCTCTACATCACTGAGGGCTCCGAGTGCATCCGGGCTTTCCGCTACTGCTGCGCCACCTACAGGGACCAAGTGTTGGACACTGAACTTCCCACCACCCCTCCACCGACGACAACGGCTCCCGTCACCACCAGGGTTCCCCTGCCCTCGTTTGATCCCTGGATCGCACGAGATGGCATTCGAGGGTTTGGTGAGTTCCGAGCCTAAACCTTGAGCTGTTATGACTCTAGGTCATTAACCAGAGGTCAAAGGTCGACGTCAGATCAAAATTACAAGGTATCTTATCTGTTAGAACGATAGATTATTTCGATCAGAAAACCATTCCTCATCATGTAGCACATGTCACATGACCAGCAACGGCAAACATGACATTAATGTCAGTTATGGATTTATTATCCAGTTCAAGACAATTTATGATTGTGTGGTAGGAATGACATCATAACGATGTCACCATGAAGTAAATTCCGTAAACTGCCCCCTTCAGGACAAATGACAGTCAAGAGGAGACCAATGGGGCAGAAGGTGTTGTGTTACAATGTGATCACGTTTAATTATTGTGTTCACACAGACGTAGCAGCGAGGCATCACATTGAACTGCACAGACGCATAATGCCCATGATGCCTGGACCACCTGGACTACCTGGACTACCTGGACCACCTGGACTACCTATAGAACGATCACAGCCCAGTTCGCCCAGAGTTTATTCAAAGGTAAACAAAATGGAAGAAGAAGAGGAGGTGGAGGAGGAGGAGGAGGACGAGGGGGAGTATCTGGATGAGACTCAGGTGTATCTGCGCTCCAAGTTCTACGAGTCCTGGCTGTGGATGGACGTTCACCTGCCTGACGGAGCAGACAGAGACGGGTGGGTGAAAGAAAAGGACCGATTTATTCCTGTGCTGTTGTCAGAGTGAGATGAATGAGACGTATTGATCAAACTGATCGGAGGCTGTTCAGCTGCAACATTGAATTTTTTTTTTTCTTTTTAATTTCATAGGAATAGGATTTTTTTTTTTCTTTTCCCAGAATGATGAGAAATCTTCTCACTCAATCATCAAGTGTCTTTTAAGTTTTAGGTAGAAGAAACTTCGACTCACACATCAGTCACAGCTGATGTTTTTACGTCATAACCAGTTATTATTGATATGAAGCTGAGGACCTGTGAACACGACAGAGGGTTCCCTCAGATAACAGCTCGGCGTGGCGTTAGGGTTCATCGTTCACAGCTGTGCTGACTGTTCACCACCACGCTAATGATTGACACGTCTCAGGCTGAAACACGAACAACAAGAATATCAATGTATCCACAGGTTGGCGTCTCAGAACGTGGACAACCCTTTACCTGACAGCATCACAGAGTGGGGACTTCTGGCCATTAGTGCATCACCCCATACAGGTAGGAGGAGGAGGATCATCATCATCATCATCATCATCATCATCATCATCATCATCATCATGAGACATAAGTCAAAATCCAAATGAAAGCTGACACCTTGACTGTTGTCCGCAGGCTTCTGTGTGGCCGAGCCCTACAACGTCCGAGCGTGGAAACATTTCTTCGTGGACCTGAAGCTGCCGTATTCGGTGGCGAGGAACGAGCAGGTTGAGATTAAAGCTGTGATCCATAACTACGGCTACGAGGACCTGCGCGTAAGAACGTCACAGACACTTCAACTCCGTCAGAAACTGCAGCAGTGTTGATTTGGGCCAAACGAGGGCGCTAGTTGTTTTTTTTTGTTGTTTTTTTTATTGGATGAAGATACGATGAGCTGAATGTGCTGGTTTGTGCTCAGGTGAGGGTGGTGCTGATGAAGACGGACGGCATGTGCAGCATCGCCTTCAAGGAGCGACACACACAGGAAGTGACACTGCCGGCCGGCTCGTCCAAAGTGGTGCCTTACACCATCGTGCCGCTGGTGGTGGGGAAGCTCCCCCTGGAGGTGATGGTGGTGGGCAGGGACATGATGGGAGGAGACCGCGTGCAGAAGCTCCTCCGGGTGGTGGTGAGTGATGCTGGCGTCGCAGGACGTAGGGAAAAGAAATCAGACTTTTTTATTTGAATGACTAAAGATGAGATGGTTTTCTCGTGACCCAGCTGGAGGGAGTGCAGAAGACCGAGGTCTGGAGTGCAGTGCTGAACCCGTCTGCTGAAGGAGGTCAGAAGGATCCAGTGGTGCATGATGTTTTGATGAGCTCCTGTTATCTGCATGTTCATGTTCTGTGCAATGCTTCCGTCCTCCTCAGGGACACAGACGGTTCAAGTCGGCAGGAGCGTAACGTTGGACTCGATTGTGCCAAACTCGGTTCCAGAGACGTTCCTCAATGTCAGAGGTCAGAGACAGGTCCAACAGCAACGTGCACAGGTCCAACACAAAGTTCCTGACTCCTGACTCCTCCTCCTCTCTGCAGGCAACATGTTGGCCGACAGCATCGATAACTCCATCAGCGAGGACTCTCTGGCCTCTCTCATCCAGATGCCTGGTGGCTGCGTGGAGCAGAACCTGGCCAGAATCACCCTGCCGCTCATCGCCACACTTTACCTGGACCGAACCAACGACTGGGAGAGTGTGGGGGTGCAGCGCAAGGCCGAGGCCATCCGATACATCAGGAGAGGTGATGGAGGGATGGATGGATGCTGACTTAAAGATGGAGGATGCTTGTATGAGAATGTTTTCAGGTCCTGCAGCATCACTTCTCATCTTTAAGTTTTGTGTTTTTCAGGTTATGAAAACCAGCTGGCGTACAGAAAGCCCGATGGCTCGTACCCCCCCTACAGACGTGAGGGTGCAAGTACATGGTACAATTTTTTTTTAAAGCAGGTTTTGCACACACACACACACACACACGTGACTAACCGTAGGCTGGTGTGCGTTCCAGGATCACGGCGTACGTAGTGAAGGTGTTCTCCATGGCTCACTCCATCATCGGCGTCAACGAGCAGCAGGTGTGCGACCCTCTGCTCTACCTGGTGAAAAACAAACACCGGCTTTCACCAGGAAAATTCGTGGAGGACAATCCAGTTTATAGCACCACCATGACTGTGAGACTCACACACACACACACACACACGCACAGACACACACACACACACACAAGACTGGAAACCAGACGCAGGTGGAACCAATCAGGGAAAATATGCAGGAAGTAAAACCGGCACAAGATACAACAGGGAAATAGAGTTTAAAACAAAACAGGAAGTACGCACAGACACGCCACAACTTAAGCAGAGATGATTAATAGGAATCGTTAATATGAGACTCACCTTTCCGTCTGTCTCTTCAGGGCGGTCTCCGTGGCGATGACCCTGACATAACCCTGACGGCCTTCGTCCTCATCGCGCTGGCTGAGGCCAAACAGGCAGGGATCCGCTGCACGCGCCCCGATGTGAACGTCCAGGTAACGCACGCAGAGGAAAGACACAAGCAAACCGCTCATACGGTCGGTCTCTCCAGCAGTTATGTTAGAACACGTCTCGTCACAGCTGGTGATGGACAAGACCGCTGAGTACCTGAGGACATCACTGGTGAGACAGGGGAGGAGACCATACACAGTCGCCATCGCCTCCTATGCACTGGCTCTGCTGGGGACGGATGGTTACAACCCGACACAGACGTTACTCAGAGCCTCAGTCGCAGGTAAACATCAGGTGTCACCTGCTCACACGTGGAGCTACTCATCATCCCTGTCAAATGACGTTTAGCATCATACTGTATGTCTCTGTCTCCCCTGCAGGGGGCAGCCACTGGCCTGACAGTCACAACACCCTGTTCACCGTGGAGGCGACGGGCTACGCCCTGCTGGCCCTTTTGAAACTGGGACACCTGGAGGACGCCGTGGCGCCGTTCACATGGCTCAATAAACAGCGAAGAAGAGGCGGCGGCTTTGGATCCACTCAGGTAGCCGGAGGGCGCCCCTGGTGGTTATTGTCTGTCCTAGTTGTTCCTACTTTTTTTCCACCTTTTTCATATGTGTAAAGCTGCCAACGATAAGGTGAGGACGAGATAAGTCAGTGCACTGACAGACTGTACAGAACACGGTGGAAATAAGAGTCAATAAAAATAGTATTTTCCGTTTGTTTACCTTGTCCTGTCCTCTCCCAGTCCACCATGGTGGTGCTCCAGGCGCTGTCCGAGTACCAGATCAGGAAACCCCCTCCTCCTGACCTCAGTCTGGATGTGGACGTCAGGATCGCAGGACGCAAGGAAGTCCGCTACCATTTCAACCCCAGCACGGCCTACGCTGCTCGTTCGTCCAGGGTGAGACGTGAGAGACTGTGACATCAGGCGTGGAGCGCACTGAGATGTTCAGATGTTTATCACCAGCAGTTTGTTCCCTCTCTGTCATGTAGTTGCCTGCAGGTGTCAACCTGGAAGTGGAGGCTCGAGGGAACGGACAGGGAATTCTGGAGGTAGGATCACATGGCTGAGTTTGTGGAGATATCAGAATAATGTCAGTGACTGGATTCATACACGGGTGGGAAATGCAGATACTATTGTAAACCAATTATTCACCTGCACCTGCTTTATTTTTAATATCTGCCTGTGTATTCCTCTTTACGCCCAAGGTCGTGACCCACTACAACCAGGTGCATGAGGTGGACGAGAAAAAGGCGTGCAGGCACTTTGAGCTCAGCGTCACGCTCGAAGAATCCAGCGGTAACGAATGACGTCTCACTTTCACAGCAACAA
>JAFBJQ010000724.1:237446-304915 GCA_016785345.1 Trinectes maculatus | reverse complement strand
CACACACATATATATATATATATATATATATTTATATTTATATAGTGCGCCTGATAGGAAGCGCATTCCTGCCAGAAAAAATGAAAACACATCAGTATCACATTAAAACTGTAAAAGATACACAGATTGACATAATTACATGTTTTTCAAGTTATAACAAAATATCATCACATTATCAAAAAATAAAACAACTCACACACACTCACATTAAACGTGTCACGTAATAAATGAACTATAAGTAACTGGAAATGCTGATAGGTGCTCTCTGGATGTTGGAGTAATATGAAAATAACATGTTAAAACATGAAAAAACATCCTTTTCACACCAACAACAACAACATGGATACAGTTAGAAGACGATGATGAAACTGTGCACATGAAACATGTTCTTCTCTCTCTGAGACAGAAAAACCTCCAGCAGACGTGGAGAAGTCCTACCAGATCACCATCAAAGTGAGGTCAGCTGTTCTCCCGTCTCCTCCTCTGGGGACACTGACAGTAACATTGTGCGATCAGGACGAGCAGCTTGTAAAACCTGTGTTCTCTCTCTCCGCCGCGCAGAGCGCTGGGACCCAGAGATGTCAGGATGGTCGTCCTCGACATCAGTCTGCCCACTGGCTTCAGCCCAGACAACTCCGACCTGGAGATGGTACCTTCTCTACACCACTGCTCACACACATTTGACATCAGAGGCGGAAAAAAGGTTTCACCTGTGTGTGTGTGTGTGTGTGTTTGTCCAGTTGTACAACTCAGTGGACAGTTACATCCAGAACTTCCAGATTGTGGATAACCTGAGCGACAGAGGCTCTTTGATCATCCACCTGTTCAAGGTGACAACGCTGTCATACAGCGCAGTCCATCTGTTTTGCATCAGTAAGGATTTTGTGAGTCAGGATTAACCTTTGACCCCGTCTCCTCAGGTGTCCCACAAGGAGACAGAGATCCTGATCTTCAGGCTTCAGCAGAGCTTTAAAGTGGGCAACCTCCAGCCGTCCTCAGTTACCGTCTACGAGTATTATAACCCAGGTATGAGAACATCCTGTACGACCTGTACGCATTCCTCTGTGTGTGTGTCCACATGTCCACATGTCCACATGTCCACATAAATATGTCAGTACAGTTACTGATTGTCATTACATTTGTGGAATAACATTGCTGCATTTTATATTATTAGGATTATTATTATTGTTGTTGTTGTGATACACCACTCACTTTTTTTACATTATAAACGTTTGTTTATTTATATATTTATATGATGATATGGTGGTGTGATGTGATATCTTCAGACCACCGCTGCAGTCGTACCTACAGCCCCAGCGAGGACAAGGAGGCGCTGACTCAGATCTGCAGAGACAACGTCTGCCGCTGCACACAGGGTGAGGACGTCCACGAGCCGCTGACCGAGCATGTGTCTCTGTCCTGTTTCCTGTCCCAGCTGACTGTCTGTCCTGTCTCTAACCAGGTGACTGCTGTGTCTCCAAAGCCGATGACGAAAACTTCTCAAACAAGGACAGAGAGACGTTTGCCTGCAGGAGTTTACACCACGGTACCGAACACCGCCTCACACTGTCGACATCATGTTTATTTATATTTGTGTGTGTGTGTGTGTGTGTGTGCTGATGGACTAGTGAGACATGAAAAAAAGAGAATCAGTCCTCACCACAGGTTGAAAGTGACGTCTGGTTTGTTCCTGTGCGGCAGTTTTCCAGGTGAAGGTGCTGAGCATCAGCCAGAGTTACTACGACAAATATGAGATGGAGATCATCCAAGTGATCAAGCTGGGTGAGTCCTACATGAACTTACACACATGACTGAAGACAGACAGACAGACAGACACTTTATTGATCTCGAGGGAAATTAAACAAAGAAACAACTCTGGTGGAACTCGAACCCACAACCTTTGAATGACTGTATTGTTATGTAGAAGTCCAGCGCGCTATCCACTGCACCACAGAGCCTCTGTAGTGTTTTAACCAAACTGGGATTTAAACTCAGGACCTGTTGGCTGTAAAGTGTGCGTGCTAACTGACCTGTGACAACAGATGAACGCTGCTCTGTGTTTTTTCCGGCGTCCAGGTGTGGAGGCCGGAGTTGAGGTTGGCCAGAGGACGTTGTTCATGTCTCATGGAGGATGCAGAGAGGGACTCGACCTGAAGCCGGGCTCCCAGTACCTGCTCATTGGCCCCAAAGAGGACCAGTGGAACGTTGACAGAGAGACAGACAGGTAACAACAACGACAAGCAGCAGTCTCACTTTGTCTCATCATGGCTCAATAAATACCTTCACATGGACCTTCACAAACAAAACAATTTAACTGACCATTACATATGAGGTGGTTGTTAAGGTTAACACCATGAACAGACGGACTCTGTAGGTGTACCTAATAAAGTGGACAGGAGGTCCTGACATGACGCTGTCTTTTTGTCCCGTGTGTCCAGTTTCGTCTACATGTTGGGTAAGGACACCTGGGTGGAGCGCTGGCCGTCCCCAGCAGAGTGCTCCACCACCCCGAGCCTGCAAGCCAAATGCCAGAGCCTGACGGAGGCCGCGTACGAACTGTCTGTCAACGGCTGCAGCCTGTAGACGTGTCTCCTGCCAGTCTGACAGCATATAGCTGTCTGTCTGTCTGTCTGTCTGTCTGCCTGTCTGTCCGTCCGCTGAGTTACAGCAACTGAAGAGTGACCGTTTCTCTTCCTTCAGTCTGTGCAACTCAACCAACAGAAACATGAGATCAGTTCTATTTACAGTAATATAAAGGTGAAATCTTGTACTCGGGTGAAGTTTGTGTGTAAAAATTTGTGCAACAACTGTGTCTGTGGTTTTTTTTTTGTTTGTTTGTTTGTTTATTTGTCTGAAGAAAAGACATTAAGACATGTAATTTAATACCTGTAGGTGTATGATGGTGCAGTTACCACTGGCAGCCACAGTAGGAAGTCACAGTCAGAGGTTCAAAATATTGAATAAAGGATTCAGTTCATTTGTGGCTCTCATGAAAGTTTTTAAATTAAGCAATTAAATTAAATTAAGCAGTTAAATTAGGCAAAACAAAACCACGCAGAGTGGAAAATGACATAGATGATGTAAATACGCTGTGGAAATGGGCCATAATAACATGTATCCAGGCCAAAGACAGTTACATGAGTTAAATAAGCAATGTGGCACGACACTCAGGCTTTAAGCTGAATATTTAACACAACGGTATCCTTCACACACGCTCCATGGTTTCTCCCCAAAGAAACGGCAAAGTGTAAATAGTCAGGGCGTCACCAGGGTCAGTAGGATTCATCCTGTGGGACCATGAATGGATAGTGGTTGTGACATTTCAGTCTGTCCCACAGTCGCTGGTCGAACAGTCAGTGTTTTTTGACTGTGCTGTACAACGCAGATGGATCCTCGGCTGTCTCCGGGCCACTGGTTCTAAGAGGAGATCAAATAGATCAATGCACCATGGAGACACAGTGTCAAAATACAAATGTTACTGTGCAAATGTAAACGCAGCGAGAGAACACAGCTGTAATAAAAGTGATGAAGCGCTGATTGTTGTTTGGTGAGGTTAGCGGGGATGATCACCTCAGGGCCGAGGAGTTAAAGCTGACGTCAGAGTACTCAACAGCCTCCTCCACCTCCACCTCCACCTCCTCGCCACGTCGAGCAGGTCTGATGTTGCAGTAGACTGGATCTGACTGGTTCTTCACGAAGCGGACGCTGGCATAGTGAAGGTCACGCTGCTCCACTGACTGTCAAAACAAACTCGTTTTCAACCTTCGCCTTGGTGCTGTGATTTTACACTGAGCTGTGTGTGAGCCTCACCGGCGCACTGTTGTCTGGTCTGGTACCAGGATCAGACGACTCCTCCGACGTCTTCTTCCTTCTCCTTAACAAAATATAAACAAAAGATATATGTTCTAATATATATTAACGACTCGCATGACTGAATTTCAGGTATTAAATACCAAATCACTCTGCCCACCTGATCAGAAGACAGAGCAGGAGAAGAACTGTAGCAAACAAGGCAGCAGCGATGGTTCCGACCAGTGCCGAAGTCCACACTCCACCTGTGTTCACGTGTAATAGAGCTCTGTTCTACCATTTTGTGAATCTAGTGAATATGTGCAAGTAAATTCACATATTTACCTGCCAAAACCGTCAGTCTCAAGGTGGCGTTTCTACGTCCTATTGTGTTGTGGACCTCACAGTAATAAATCCCAGCATCTTCAGCTCTGACGTCAGTGATGGTGAAGATCTGTTCTGTCGTTTTGACTGAGTCTCTATTCTCCTGGTACCAGGTGTAATGAGCTGCTGGGTTAGCATCAGTCTGACAGGTGAGATTGACTGAGCTGCCCTTCACTATCTCAGCAGAGGGACTCGCTGACACAGCAGGAACCTTTGGAGCATCTGGTGTGAAACATGCAGAATGCAAGTGCTCGTGCTACTTCTTTACCATGTAACTTTAACACCCGGCTATAAAAACAGCTGCACGGTGATGATAACAGAGATGTTTACTACTCACACTGGACGTCTAAGAAGAGAGAGGTGGAGTTCAGCTGTCCGTATTGATTCTCAGACTTGCAGCAGTAAAGCCCTCTGTCCTCTGAGCTGATGGAGGAGAAGGGATAGAGGCCGTCTGGTCCTCGGAGCAGAGTTCGGTTGTCCTTGTACCAGGTGTAAATAGCTGCTGGGTTAGCATCGCTGCTGCAGGTCAGTGTCACTGCACGTCCCTCCACTATCTCAGCAGATGGAGTCACTGACAAAGTGGAGGCCTGTGGACCATCTGGAAGAGATGTACCAAAAGGGATCTTTTGAAGTTGCCCTGTGACCTGACGTGCGACGAATCTGACAGGTTGAGGCTGCGCCTGTTGCTTTTCAGTGAGTAGTTTGTACTTACATGTCACATTAACGAAGACATATTTGGACGCAGTCTTGCCCAGGCTGTTCTCAGCGGTGCAGTGATACTCTCCAGAGTCAGAGCTCTGGATGGATGTGAAAACGAGCTCAGGTCCTACACCCAGCAGTATCTGCTTGTTCTTGTACCACGTGTGCTTAGTGTGTGGGGGGTTAGCATCAATGCTACAGGTTAAAGACACTTGAGTGTCCTTAAAAATGATGTCGTGGTCATTCGTCAGCACTGCGGAGACCTTTGGAGCATCTGCAGAATACAAACATATCTCCACGTGAGATGATCTCACAGAATAAAGATCTCACAGAATGATCTCATGTTGCTGCTGCTGTCCACTGTGCTGATCCTGGAGCTGTCCCAGGTACTGAAGCATTGTTGACCCATTGTTCACACTCGTCGTTCTCATTTTCTGAAATTAATTGTTTTTGTTTTTTACCAGGGACATGAGCTAATCATTGTGCCATGTATACACACACACACACACACACACACACACACACACACACACACACACACACAGATGTAATTTTTACAGTGTCTGCATGAGCTACGTGTTTTATGTTTCTTTCTGGGGGGGATTCTTTTTGTTTTTCACAAATATTGAATATATAAAAAAATAATGACTGGGCTCATTCTGAAACGCTTCCATGCAGATGACAGAGCGATATAAACTCACACACGGCAGGGGAGCGGTAATGCTGGTAAACACAGGAATAAAGGTCTTCCTCATTAAGAAGTCCTCTGTATGATGGAGATGTTTCTCCCTGGATTTCTTCTTGGTTCTTGTACCAGACAAAGGAGGAACGACCTGGTAGGATACAGCTGCTGTGACAGACCAGTGCTGGACCAAAGGAGGTCAAAATCACCTGCACCTGTAGATCTGGATCTGTGAACGACAAACACACACGTCAAGAACACACAAAAGTTGTGTCCCAGTTCAGAGACTTGGCTTCGTCAGCTAAATGACATGAGATGGTCTGGTCTGCCTATTGTGTCACCTGCCCATAACATTATGTTTCCATAGGGCAAACAAAGATTGACCTTCCCTTATGTTTTTAACACGTGTACTGCTTTTTCACTGTTAGCTGCCTTAATTGCTGTTCAACAGTGATGCACATGAACTCTGGGATATGTGGGGTTGTGTGTATCTGGGGTGTATGAGGGTGTATCTGTTGGATCCTGGGGTGGAAGGTGGGAGGATGTTGTCTGTCTAATTTGGCTGGTTTCTCCATTAACAACTGTTTTAAACTCCACTGTTATAGTTCCATGCAAATGTCAAAATTAACCTTTCCAGAACGATAGAATGGCCTCACACATTTTACACTTTACACACAATTATGTCACATGAAGAACACAATGACCTTGTGTTGGGCATTACCTTTGACAGTCAGAGTTGTGCCTGGTAAACGATCTCTCCATTCAAACGAGTATGTTTTAAATCCGAAGCGATACTCGGCTGAGTCGCTCTCTTCCAGGTTGCTGATCCTCAGCGTGGAGCGTCCCGTTTCTGTTTCGAGGACCTGAAAACGCCCTGAGTCCAAACGTACGCCCCAAGGTGGTGAGCTATACCCCCACTGAGCACGATGTCCAACAACGAACCAGAATTTCGATTCAGCGGCAGAATAAGTAGTGTATGTGCCAGATATGTCCACTGATGAGCCTTTAAAGGCACAGATGCGTCTGTCACTGTAATTCACTCTGTTGCATGAATTTCCATGGACACCTGAAAGATAACATTTTAATAATGGCACATGATGGAACAGTGCATGAAATAAAAAAACTTTGAACAAGAGTAAGTTAGAGGGAACTCACACACTGGCGCCGATGGGGAATCGCTCTGTGCTTTTACAGCACAAGAAAAGCTCTCTGTTTCGTGAAACCAATCACTAAATGAAGATGCTGTTCTACTTATTTTCTCTCCATCTTTGTACCAGATATAGGATGGACGATAAGTCGGGGTACAACTGGTCTCACACTGCAGATGATATTTTGCACAGTTGGAATAGGGGCAATCTGACAATTTGTTGATCTGCACCTTAAAACCTGTGTTAACGAAACAAACATGAATTTCACAGAGCTGTCGACATGGACCAATGATAACAGACACACATGGATTCAGTTACCTGTGACTGTCAACCTGACTCCACGTGAACCGGTGTACCCCCTCCCACTTTGGTTTGTGATAAACCTGAACTTGTACAGGCCCGAGTCGCTCTCTCTCAGGTCCCTGATGGTTAGAGTGCAGATGCTTGCATCACACTCTTGCCACACACGGCCTGCGTACTGCGGGAGGGCCCTCAGATCATCATCCTGCAGGTTAATGAACCAGAATGTTCTCTCCACTGCGACACTGGAAGGGTGTCCGTAGTAGCAGCGCAGTTTCGTGGTTGATCCCTCTAACGCACAGATCTGAGTATTGGAGTAGGTCGAGTACCATCCATCCTGACCTCGTACCACTGGAACACAGAGCACATCAGGAAACAACACCACGGGAACATGAACATCTCAAAACATAACAGTGCAACGTCAGAAAAAAATATTTGAGTAAAAATATTACAACATTAAAAATGAGTTTAAAAAAGGCGAGTAGAATGAAAGGTGAAAGTGTTTTTCTCACACATAGAGATTAAAGGCTTCATGCTCTTATTCTGAAGAGAATGAAAAACAAAGTAGAGTCATGGAAGAAGAGGCTGTTCTGCTTACTTGACTCGTCATGCTCTCTGGTTAACGTTCCAGAGATACCACACACACGTTAACTGGGGTTTTTAAAGGTTAAGTGCACATGCAAATGAGACAGTTACAACCTGACACATCTGGACTCTTCTTTCTCACGTTCTCATGTTTAAGGAGACTTTAGTGTTTTTATTTGACTTCTGACAAATCTTTCCTCTAAAAAATAGAATACAATTAAAAAAAAGGACCCACAAAGAAAGAAGTGTTACAACACAACACTTCTGTTATCCACCCGATGATTCAAACTGCAATATGATCTCAACTGATTGGACAGATACTTTATTGATCCCAGCTAATAAAACAACACACACGGTGTGAAACGACAATCTCACTGAGATTATAAAAAGGTCATTCGTAATTAAAGGTTTGAGTGAGGTTCTGCAAATCCAGACACACTTAAGAAGCTGCAACAATGAAATGTTGCACAAAATGATTTAAACAATGATCAAAACTATAGTAATTATTATTTTTTCCATGCAGAACATACAACTGTGTTTTACTGTACCTGAGAAAGAGAGGAGGACGATGGCAAATCCCCTTATTGTTTCAGTCAAACACATAGCTGCTCATCACATCTCTGTCACAAGAGAAATACTGAGGCTGTTAGTCAACATCAACGGAGGAAGAAGAGAATTATTTCATCCGCACAGGCGTTCGGGGTGGTAAAAACCAAGCTGGCTTCCTTCCTCTTCACATCATTAACATGCATGAACAGACAAGTCCCTGTAAGTCCCCACTCTGAAATGAAGAAATGAGAGAAATCTTTATTTTTTGGAAATGATGCACAAACTTCCTGACGTCCTACAACATTATTTATAGAAATATCAGCTGGTGATGTTGCAGCCTGGACATATTCTCACCCCCCCCCCAAAAAAAAATCTATATTGATTTTAGCCTTTAGAAGATGAGGACAAGCTGTAATGATAAATTATGATTATTACCTTTGTGTGATATAATGGAAGAGTAGTATGAGCATTGTGTGCAGATGTGATGTGCTGCAGTGATGATAACCGCAGCTCGTCTGTACACCGACAAGGGTTGTGGTTAGGTAGAAAACAACAAGAAGAAGAGGAAGGTGACAGAAAGAAGAAGGTGAAGAACACCTCCTCGTAGGAGGCTGTTGTCTGAGTTGTTGAGGGGCTACAGAGAAGTGAGGAGCGTCACTCGAGGCTCTTCTGAGTAGTGAGACAGACGTGTACTGTATTCTCTGCACAGACGAGCCTTTGCATGCAAATAAAAATTTAAAGACCAGCTTGGTGTGTTTTCACCTTCTCTCCTCAGACGGCTAAATAACTGACTGGCTGAATATTATTTTCCACAACACAAGCCAGTTTCAGTTTTATTTACCCTTGCAGCCCAACTGTAAATATAGATGTGATCACTGAGCTCTGGTAATAATGCACAATTTTAAAAGTGAAAGGAAAACAAATCGGTCACTTTTAAGAAATAAAACCAGAATAAATTAATATCTGTATTTCTATAGCATTTATCAAAACATAAAAACAAAGAGCTTCAGAAAGGAAACATGAAAACAGCAAAAAGAGATTTCTAACCAAAAAAAGGGTAAATATTAAAAAAAACAAAACGTTTCTTTTGCTCTCGACAGCTGAGGTTGTGAACTTTAATCCTCACAGGAGGTTTAATATGGCTCCCTGCTTCATTCCTTCTCACACACCTGCAATGCAAAGCGGTGGGTTACTCTCCCAATGCAATGCGAGCGAATAACGTGAAGACAGACGAGAGAAATGTGCATTCAATAAATGCTTTTATGTAGAGTATAAAAATGACTGAAGTGGTGCACGTCAGTGTTTACTGACTTACTGATTTCTGCAAACATTGCATAAAAAACAGAAAAGAGAACAAGAAGACAGAGCAGAGAGAAGCAGCTGTTGTGTTGTAGAGACAAAGGATTGTCACAGAGCTGCTCTTTGTTTGTGTCTCCAATATGGTCCAAGCAGACATTGGTCTGAGTAGATCAGTCTCAGATCTCAGATTGTTGGCAGACTTCTCACGGAGCGGGAGCCTGGTGTTCATCAGGGTTTTCCAGGGACCCATATGGAGCTGAGAAACTCCTCTCTGATGCTTTCAAAGAATCAAAGTACTTTTAGGATCTCTGTACATTAGGAGCCTTTCTGACACCATCATCTGGACCTTGAACAACTGTTGAGTCACAACCTGTGACTTTAGCCATCGCATACGTTTGACTCCTGCTGAGTCCAATGCAGAGCATCCTCTCATCCTCCACCTCCTCTTTCTGTCTTTCTCCCTTTTCTTTTTCAATGCTGCTTTGATGAGTCTTGGTGAAGGTTTGTCATGGTTTCTTGCTTCGCCCTTGGTGGTCTGGTATGTGTTTGAAGCGGCACCTGTCACCATGGACGCAGCCCCCGGTTTGCCAATAGAAGCACTCCTCCCAATTTACAGGCGCCCTGGGTCTGGACCTGCAGAGTCAGAACCAGAGTCGATCAAGAAGCATATTTGCTGAAAACATACATTGACACAAATAACGTGGTTCTAGTTCATTGACTCAGTTTGTAAGGGCCAAAGCTGAAGAGAGATCATTTTTGCAAAGTAAACAGTAAAACGCAGATACATATGTGATGTTACTTGCTCAGTACCCTTTGGAATCTACGCTCTGTGGCGTTCCTGCAGTGTTGAACCCGATGCTGCTGTTGGTCCTTTGTATGGAGGGCACGGTCCTCTGGATCCAGCGGTCTGGGTACCTCATCACCAGTTTGCTGCCGCCCAGTTCCACCCCCTGGGCAGGAGGACACTGACAATCAAGATGATGAACAGTCTTCATCAGCTTCAAACAGGCCTGTCCGTCACTCACCCGCAGCTTCTCCAGGGCTTTGGCAGCCATGTTGGCATTTTTGAAGTTGATGAAGGCACAAAAGCGTTCGTGAAGAATTCTGATGCTCTCTATCTCACCAAAACTGTAACCATGGAAACAAACCAATATTGGTGGTAAAAATTACAACAAATAGCACTGCAGTCAACCAAGCTAATGCTACGACTCTAAGTAATAACACAACGTACTACTTCTTACCTGCTGCAACAACACCAAATACTACTACTACTACTACTACCACCATCAAATTATTACACACTTTATTTTATTATGTGATATTGATACTTTTCTTATAACACTGAAACACCAACTTATTTCTTGTTATCATCAGTGAGGTTTATCCTCCAGTGATGTTTTGTGAAAATGCTGATTCATTCGACACGCACGCACGCACGCAGTTGTTACATTTTGAAGAGATCCAAGAGGTCCTTCTCTGTAACTTCTAATGTAATGTTCCCAACCCACAGAGAGCGACAGTTCCTGGAAGACAGAGGAGGAGTTGGAAAAGGGGGGAGGAAGAGAAATAAAGGAAGAGGTTTCAGAAATGGAAAATGTGGTACAGAATGATGATAATATTAAATAGAATGTTAAAATCATGAGATGAATATTATACTAGCTAATCATAGTAAAATACTATTTTACTATAGACTGAATTGCAAAACATTGAGATCTGTGTACTTTACACACAAAGCAGGTGTATGGTGTCTTAATTAATAAAATAAACACAGGAGATCAATTCATGGTATTCACAGCCCAAAGCATTTTATATTGTCCTAATTTCTGTGTGATCATGTATTTGTTCATAAACATATATCATATAACCTACCCACTCTGGTCGTGCAGAGAGGTGGACTTTGGTGCTGTACGTAACAGGAAACACACACAAAAAAAATAATACAAACATTAAACACAACACAATACGCTTTCTTTGAACTGAACTAACTGTTTTGTAGGTAGTCTTTGTTGTCCCTGTTCCTCTTAAAACCCTCATAAATTTCTTTGGTCGGTGATTCTTCTTGATGAGGCAGAATTTGATAGAACTGTAAGTGAGTGTGGTGCTGCCCCTCCACGGACACATGTGGTACTGCAACGTCCTCCCTCTCACCTTTGACCTCAACAGAGGCAAGGACGGCCTGGACGGTCTTGAACTTCTCCAGCAGCAGTTTGCTGTGCTCTTCTTCATAACCCATCTCCTACAAAGAACATGTTTAGAAGTTAGCCAATGTATCTGTCTTTTTAAAAAATAACCGTGAGACGCCACAGAACAACATTGAGCTCTAACTGTGAGATCAGTCTCATCCTCTTATGAACGTTCTCACCATCAGCTGCAGGATCCGGCAGGTAAAGAGTTTACCGGACGCTTCCTTAATGTGCTGATCCAACTTCAATACCTGCTCCAGGGCCTTCTCTGCCTCACTGTACCGCTGAAAAGTCACAAAGTCGCACACACACAGACACACAACATTAGCTACAAATGTTAGGCAGCACAAAAATATCTACTGTGGGTTGAATTACAAACTACAGAATGAAAACTGTATAGTTTACAGATATTAATCTGACCTTTAACCCCATCAGTGAACACCCTTTGCGGAAGTATCCCTTCGGCCAATCAGGAGCCAGCTCAATGGACCTCTGAGCGTCTCGTAGGGCAGAGGAGTACTGCTCCAGAAACCAGTAACAGTAAGAGCGATTTCCATAGAACCTAGACAAGAAGAAAACACGCTGAGACACAAAGATGAATTCATTTAAACCAGGAAGATCTGTGTAGCAAAGTTGAGTTGGGGTCAGAGTTCACATTTCAGCTCACCTGTGGTCCTGAGGGTCACAGGAGATGGCTTCTGTAAACTTGTCCACTGCCTGGCTATACTGGCCCTGCCCGAACATCTGAATACCCTGCTCTGGACACACACAAACCTTATATTGTGTTTGTGTTACACAATATAAATTAGGTTGTTTTTTTTTTATCATTTAAACAGGTAAAACTAAATAAATAAATAATTGATTTATTCTAACTGTAAATAAGCATGGAATAAGATTTTTAAATATAAAATGTGCATAAAATTTAAAATCAGTGTATGTTGTGCACTGGTGTAGATTCACCAGTGAAAGACTCCCCCCTCCTCTTCATTTCTTCTGCGTTCTCCCCCTGCAATCACAACAGAATGTCATGGAGCCATAGTAAATGCATTGCTGATGTCAGTGAAGAGGGAAACCATGCGGGAGACCTTTGGAAGGACCTCGGTGGAGGCGGGATCAGGACCGGGAGAACAGCTTTATACTTGTAGTCCTGTGTGTTGGTACCTGGCTGCTCCTGGCGTCATTCTCCATGTTCTCGCTCATGATCTGTGCCGCTCTGTTCTTCAGGCCTTTGATTTTGATGTGGCTGGCAGCATTAGCTACAAATGCACTGCTTACGTCCCACTCCGTCTCCTGACACACAGAAACAACACAAAGCAGATAACACAAGGACAGACATTTTCAGTCAGAACCGAAGGTCATGGTATGTTATGTAAACATCACTGCACTGTTTTTGAAGTGGTAACATCTTTATCTTTGAGCATTGTATTGATAATATCCATGTTCTAAAAAATATTAATAGTGACATGATTTCAACAGTGTTTTTCTGTTAATTTTCTAACATAAATGATTTATATCACCGTACACAAACAAATATATCAATTAAGCTTTTATCAATTTATAAATTAGTTCACAAAAACAGAATCATAGTATTAAAACAAACTTTTTGATAAGGGGAGTAACATGAATCATACCATCTCTTTTCATGGTGCTTAGTGAATGTGTTCCTACCAAATGCGTCTTGTGCTAATTGAAATTCTATGGCGTTATCCTCTCTACTTTAGTTCTCTAGTTTAGTTAGCACTAGCAGAGGAGCCAACCAGGCGCAGGTGTAACAAAGTAACAAAACAGAGATAGAAGGAAATAACAAGCATACCAGCCTGACATCAACCCACCTCCTCTGAGGTCTTGTGGGGCAGCTGGTAGTTGTTTACCTTCTCCGTAGTCACGAAGGCAGGGACTGGTTCAAGGTTGCATTTGTTTCTGAAACAAACTGCAGTCCATTGCTCCTCCTCTTTGATTTTCTCCTCACAGTCACTTTCTGACACCGCTCCAACCGCCTCTTCTTCCTTTTACGTGTTAAAGAGACATTATCATCTCCATAACATCTTAAATCTTAAAACTACCTATTAACAATGAAGGAAACAAGCCTTATCCATCATCCATTTAATCGTCGATCGACAATCTAATCATCAACACGCCTGACAGCAGCGCTGCATGAGTACGAGTGAGTGGGTTATAATATCAACTGTAAAATGAGGCCTTTTGAGTGGTGGATAACACAAGTAAGCACAATATGTGCAGCCCATTAAACATACTGTTCTACGTTTCTTACATTTATTTCCTGTGAAAACCAATTAACGAACCCATGCACTTCATTTATATTTTCCTAAAGCCTCAAAAAGAATTCTCAAAGTCTGTGGCTCAAGAAAATGAAATCATTACCATTTACAGATATTCAAACACATGCACACAAAAAGGCCAGCTAAGCAACAGCTCGAGCAAGACAAGACCTGCTCGAAAGCATCCTCCATCCTCTCCTCTCTCTCCAGCTTCCTCCGCTCTTTCTGCCTCTGAAAGGAGAGCATGGACACGGTGGCTGTGGGATGGCACACAAACATGTATGGACATTGGTGTGTCATGAACAGAAATGAGATGGGTGTGGGGGCAGTTACGAAGGGATGCACGGAAACAGGGTAAGAGGCAAATAGATTAGCCACCTGAGAAAATAAAGGCATAGGTATAGGTGTACTAACTTTCCTTCTGGCTCTCCTCCTTTCAGCTCTCCTCTTTGCTTTTTCCTTATCATCCAGACACTCCTCACTGTTCACCCTGGCCTGTCCAGGACACAGTAACATGGACACACAATGTTCAGCTCACAGAACCTCTTGTCTGACCCTGCACATGATATGACTTAACATTAGAAATTTAAAACATTAAGTGTTTACTCATGGACCATTCGGTCTACCTCTGATGACCCTGGGGATCTTCTTCTGACTCCTGGTTGTGGAGCATCGTCCTGAGCCTGCAGCTCCTCCTCCTCACCTGGTCCCTCTACACACAGACACACATTTGTGATGACGTCTTACTGTAAGGAATGAGACATGACAAACAGGACATGGGGAGGAACTCTGGCAGGGCAGTAGCTTTACACACAGCTTTTTAAAGATGTGTTTGGCTAGTGTGTGTCTGTGTGTGTTGACTAGTCATTTCTGACTAGTCAACACTGACTGATATTTCCCATGAAAATCTAAAGAGGTGATCCTGTGGCAGCATGTCACTGAACGACAGAAGGATCATCGTCATTTCTTTCTCTTTGTCTGAGGTTTCAGCGGCAGAAATGAGGCAATTAAACTGAGTGAGGAAAAACCACAAATATTCAACTAAAAGCCCATTTGTCAAATAAAGGACATTAGAAAAACCATATTTAAATATAAAAGTGTATTCCACATGATTTAAGGAGGTCTTTGAAGGCAAGAGGCAGACAAGTGTACGTTATGTTTCCTTTGCCAAGTGTACATCAGTCACTCAGCATATTAATGTACCCAGCATGAAAAGGTCAGTCAGCAATTCAAACATCACCTTCCCCTTTATTTGTTTAAACTGAAAAATGTGCAAATGACAACTAAAGATTTGAATACTCAGCCCTGCTCTACCTGCAGTCAAGTAACTCTGATTCATGCAGTGTTACTGTTGGTAACAGAAACAACACCACGGGAACAACAAACATTCTATCATGCTAACTACTGCTAATCTTTATCTGGGAACTACCCCACGAGATCCATCACCACTAAAGTCATGATGCAAAATTTCATTTCAAGAACCAAGGAATTGACAATTAAGGTCAACAGAGTTCATACGTATGATTATGCACAAGAAAGAGCAAGATGAAAACAGCTTTCTGTCTTCAAGAGAGAGTGAAGAAACAAAATAAATGAAACTTCATCAAGTCAATCCAATAAATGACATATTTTCCAACTAATCATTCCTTTGTGCTGCTGAGAGAGGGAAGATCTATGTCAATGAGAATCGTGTTTTTAAAGTCATGTCAGTGAAGTGAAACTGGACGTCTGCCACACATAAAAGGATGAGTCACAAAACAAGTTCTCCGGTCACTGGTCGTATTCACAGAGATACCATGAAGACTTTAAGAGTGCTCTTTGCATAGCCCTCGGGGGCACATTAGCCTGTTCACATATTGACAGCCGTTTTATTTAATAGATGCCAACCGGATAGCTGAGCTGTTTTTTGCATTAAATTACTAACATTACCAAAATAAACATAAGAATCGAACAATGCTTAGCATGTGAACAGGACACTGTTCTTATAATAACAATAATAACAATAACTGAGGCTGTTTGTCTGCAGGTCCGAGAAAAGTTCACGTTAGTTCACTAGGGCAACTAAAAAGAGCAACTGTTTCATTAAATGTCTTATCTTATCTTTGCCAGCTACACAAACCTCTATGAAACTCACTGCTTTCACTGGATGGAAACATTTTAGCCTTGAGGCCTGGTACAGTACGTCTTCACCAGCCAAGACTTTCCTGACACACAGCCACATCTTTACTGAACTATCTCCCTCCAGCGTAGCCGACACGTTTTGAAAAACATGAAAAGTTCAAGAGAAGCCTGTATGTGGTGATATTTCAATGCATATAGGTTCGCTAGCCGTGAACTGCAATGACAAGCTACCAGTAAATTCCAGTCTGGCAGTTTGCAACCTATGCCGAAATTTACAAATATACAAATATACCCTCCGCTGTCAGTTTATTAGATGGATCCATCTAGAGCTAATGTAAAATGTGATGAATCTCATGAACTTTGATGATCAGTTCTTACAAAGAGTAAACAAAAAACGAACTTGTTGTTGATGACATCATATAATATAGCCTGTTGTTGTCCTGTCATATATTGTTGGTAGAGGCATCATTTAGTTTATAAAACAAGACAACTGATTTAGAGACATAGGTTAAAGGTCATGAACAAGTGAAAGGTAAAAAATGCTTGGAGCGAGATAATAAAATCTCCAGCCAACTTTGACGTTGACAGATGAAAGAAGGGAAGGGGAGAACAACTCTGTCCAGGAATAGACCGTCAGTCCAGAAGCTTTTGGAATTTGCAGAAACTGAATCTGTTTGGCATTAAGAGCCACAACACCACCCGACCCGCAGCTCCACTCCAGGCAGGTCAAAGAAGTGGAGAGGGCGGGAGGACATATCAACGCTTCCTTTGCTTTCAGCCAATACAGAAATGAAACATCTGCACTACAGCATAAAAGTGCTTGCATGCAGCAAGGTGACGGACCTAACCACTGACATTTGTACATTGCTCTTGATGACTGGAAGAGAACAGTATGTAGTGCACATCATAAGAGAGTCCTGAGGAGGGATCTTATCAGCGCACAGTGAAAACATGTGTACCATATAAGACTGTAGTTTACTTACTTTCTTTAATTTAGCCTTGAGATATTTGTTGTCTGTGTTTATTTATTGTTACTCAGTACAAACATGACTGGTGAAGGACACCAGCTGTATGTGAACGTGCATCGGACTCATCTTGGAAAATGTGTGGAATAACGTCAGTAACTCATGTTGGAAGGCACTGCGACCTGTGTCCACCGCTGAAGCCATAACCATGTAACATCAGTGTGTAATCTACACAGCATGTTTTAAATACCCGGGTCTCCCCGCCGGTCAGCAGAACTGAAAGTGGATGAGCGGAGTGACAAAATACCACCGTGTCTCTACAGTTTCAGTGCAGTTGTTCATTTTGTCTTGACTTTCCATACCGTCATGCATCAGCTCATACAGGAAAGGTACGGTGTAAACACTCAGCCTTTCCCTCACTTATGACACATCTAGTATTCACTTTCTAGTCAATCCCCCATGTACACGTGCAGAACTCCAAATACCAATAATAATAAAAATATCAATCTGCATACCACAATGCAACGATGCCACTGATCACAACCACCATCGCACATTGATTTGATTTTACCTCAGACTGCCTCACAGCCATCGACAGAATTCACAGAGAGGAAATGAAACAGATAAAAATCTGAATCTTTTGAAGTTTTTCAAGCTGATGCCAGACTGAACACGTATGTCCCTGCCACCTGAAGGAATATTCAGACTAACGTATGCTTGCTTGCTCTGATTTAATTAAGACTTGTAGATTTAAGCTTGATAAACGGGAACTCCCGCATTTTAGAGACATGTTGTAATACATGTCTGAATTGAATTGACTGTTTGTGTGTCTGCAGAATGTCACGTCGATAATAGTCTTATGACTGCCATCTGTACGCGGACATGATAACCACAATTAGATTATCTTTTGTCTACTGTATCTCAGAATCATATAAATACGTCCTTCATGTGTAAGTCGTGTTGTTGCTGTTGCTCATGCTATGGTTCATGACTTCTCGTTGTGGCTTGAATGTGTGACAGTAGCAACCAAAGATCTTGTACTCTTTTTGACTTGTTTTCGCCGCAATAAATGCTATATGCTTGATTGAAGATTCTCCCTGCCATCATTTCCTCTACACACCATATGATGACTTTTCTTCAAACTCACTGAGAGACACTACACCCCTGATGACTACACATTATGACATGATTCCATGAAGTCGTACATGTTTTCATTTGAATCTCGTTCTGAATATTTACACAGCAGAGTAAACACCAAAAATACACATCATAATATATTATCATATTTCACAACATTAAAAAAAGCTTTACGTCTGCCATTTTATTTCAACTATTAAAAACATGAGGAGAAAAATATTCAGGAATGAGCCATGTAATAGACCACGTGCTATTGTTTGATATGAAAACCTCCTGTCACGAGTTGCGGGTAACACTACCAGACTGTACAGCCGCAGCAGTTTCCTCGGCTAATTCAAACACACACGTTAACACTCTGGCTCGCTCCACTGTAAAAGCTTGAGGACGTGACTAAAAGCCCTGCAAAAACATCGCAAGCAGACCATCAATCAAGATTATATTGGCAAATTAGAGATAAATATTTAATGTACTCTTTATTTTCTTTTCCCAGGTTTCAGTACAGGAACTTTTCAGAACCATATATTTGTGTAACACTTCCTGTGCTTTGAAATGAGTAGGTTTACATGGTCTGACCTGGGTCTGCTGTTTTCTGTTGTATCAACACAGGTTAATTTGAAATTATTTTCTGGTTTGGCAGAAATCTCTATCAAGCTCTAACAAATCCTTTCTCATGTGACTGCTATAGTTATTTCTAATCAGGGCTGACCAGTGGTGATCAAACCAGTTTCTGTACATTCTCACAGGGCTACTGCACAACTGGTTTGCCAGTCAAATATTTTCTGCTGGACCATAACAGTGGGGACAGGCCTATTAACGTAAATGTCACTGACTGAGTGATGAAGTCACACCCTGGTCAACCAAAGCCCCACTGACAGATTCATGTCATTGTGTCAGTGTTGGAATGTGTCCCTACAAACAGTTAAATGGAGAAACAGTTACGTATACATGCACAGGCAACTCTTCACAGGTTGAACACCAGCACAAATCAACTCAACTCATAATGGTGGTGCTAAATAAAGTGCTAATAAGAAGTGAATTTATTTAATTTTTTTTATAGTGGATTCATTTTAAATTTTATGTTACACTATTTTGTGCTATTTTCATGCGCAGTGCAAAAAAAACAATGCCTCCGTTTTAAAGCTCTTTCAGACGAATTTCTCATATGAGAGGTTCAATGCAAGTAAGAACCGTCACAAGCATTGGCAACAACTACTCCAGAAAGAGTCGTTTAAACAGAAACAGATATGACTTATTAAAAGCGTAAGAAAACAACTTAAAAACAAACAAATGAAACTTTGAAAATAAAACTTCATGGAGAATTATTTTAGCTCTTTGTTAAAGTGTATGAAAAAAGCCACGAAATGTTATTAGCATTAACTGAAATTAGCCAAATATACTGTTTTTAGCTGTTAGCTAAAACCAAAAACACAAAAGGTTACTTCTAAAATTCAGTCAACAGAATAATGTACACAGTGTGGCCAAAGGCGGGCATTTTAAGCATGTTTTAGCCGTTTCCTGGGCCTTGTTTAGGGCATATCTGCGGTCATAAGTGCGGGGTTTTATCGGTTAAATCGGTAAATCACGGCTAAACTCAGCGTAACGACCTGACACAACTTTCTGCGGGATAAAGCCGGAGCTATTAGCGGCTGCACGGCGGCTTCACTCACCGCCTCCCAAGCCCAGCAGCCGGCACAGATCTCTGGTGAACTTCATCCGGTCTCACTGGCCGGCATCATCAGCACGCCCTCGGTAAAGCACACACTGTCACGCCGGTGGACACGACACGTCCGCGGTCTTCGTCTGTCGGAGCCGGGTCATGAGAAGCAGCAGCAGCGCCCGGTGATCCGACTCCTCCTGCCCCGTCACCGCTGCGCAGTTCACCGCTGACAACACCAGCCCCGCTTCCGCTAGGCACTTTCAACAATAAAACAATGACGGGCAGGATTTCAATACAACTTCCGGCCAGTTACTTCAAAATAAACTAACTAATAAATAACTTGTCATGTTAAAAAAACATTGATTATTCAGGATATACATAACAAAAGCATCTAAACACATAGTTAGTATACAAAACTATGTTTTGAAATCAAACGCTTCAACTGACCATTTTTGTAAATTATTATTTATTTATTAAGCACTTAATTAAGCATTAATTAAGCACTTATTTTGTTGAATTTAATTTTATAACTTAGCATTTGAGTTACTTTAGTGTTTGTTTTATTTCATTTGAGTCTAATGTAATTTATTTTCTTTGTTATATTATGTATAATTATAGGTTATTTAGGTATTGATGAAGACTTTCATTACATCACTACTTAACGCTGCTCCACTGTGTCACCCCCAATCAAATCTCTTTTTCCAGCTCAACAAAGAAAACAACAACAACAACAATAAAACAGGACTATCCTATTGCTTTCAATGCTTTTAATTTCCACACAGCAGTTTCAGAAACTTGTGGCTACTCTGTCAAAAAAAACACCCGTCTTGCCAAGAAATGAGAAGCTTCCAGAGAATCGGAGCCTGTGAGTCATCTGGCATTTCCTGACAAGTTGCCCACTTTACACTGGAAAGCAGCAGCCTCTGCTCTGCATGGAATAAATATTTGTGGGCACAGATGACCAAATACAGTAAAATATCCACGATTTGCAAGAAATGACTCGGTCACTGGAGGGTAATGGTGAACTGTCACAGCGGAGTGAGAAGCCTCTTTTGCATGTGATGCTCTCCCTGGTATGAACATTATGTGGTTGATTATGAATAAGTGCTGCTCTTTTATTTGTGGATGTTCCTGTATGATTTAACAGGCAATAGCATTTTCTTGTTCAGCGCTACTTAAACTTACAAACTTTAAAAAATAAACCTAGTTTTAAATGTAAACTTAAAATATGTGCTAGTGGTTTTCGTCGTTGTTTCGGGTCTTGAATGGACACGTCTTCTTCTTCTTCTCTGATGATTCTCGTGCCAGTGCAGCTTCCTGCTTCTCAGCTTGGAGCAGCATGAGGAGCTCTGCGTTGGCTGCTTTCAGACTCGCCACCTTCTGACCAAGTGCCTCAAGCATTGCTCCTTGTTGCTGCTAATGAGACTTTTTTTCTGTCTCTCCAACTCATCTCTCTGCGTCTGACTCCAGCTGTCCATCCTGTGCAGCTCAGCATTAATCTGGTCAATCTGCTCCAACAGAGACGGTTTCTCTTCGATCTCCATCAGTCTTCAGCTGCTTTTCAGCAAACCTTCTCCATCTCATTCATTGTTTTCAAAAGAAAGATGTTTCTCGGCATGACATTGCGCCATATGGCGTTTTTCTCCAGAACAGACAAGTAATCACACATCAGAGTCATTGGTGCATTTTTCTCCACAACAGACAAGTCATCGCACATCAGGGTCACAAATGGTTATGTGATGACATCATTCTTTCTGGCAGATCAAAGCAACGTGATGAAACAGAGTATCTGTTGTTTAATGGTGGCTGGCAAATACCTCTTAGCTACATTATTACAAAACTGTGGTGGTAATGCATCCCTATAGGATATACTGATATGATGACCATATCATTTAAATCATGATGCTATAATGAATATACATTTTGGCCATATATTAAAATAATGCTAGGCTGTTTTTTTTATTTGTTTGATTTTTTTAAAAAACTTTTTTACTTTAGTGAATATGTTTTTGTTTTGAATTCACGCCTGACTGACAGAGTGATGCCTCAGTGATGCTGATGAAAACATCCTCATCCACCTGCCACACAAACATCCGTCCAATCCCTCCCGCTGTAATACTGACGGGCAGCTCGCTCCACCAATCAGAAGCCGCTCGCTTACCGGACTGGACCAGTCACGTAGCGCGTCGGCTTTAGTGGGCGGAGTCGTGTAGGAAGCGCCGGGCCTGCTCAGCAGCCATTGATGCTCCGTGTTAGCTGGAGGACAAAGCGACCTTCCCTGTCCGTGCGTCGTGTTGTGGCGGCTCTCAGTCATGGTGTACCACTCCCTGGCGCTGCCCATGATCTGCTTCACCACGCTGTGGGGCCTCGTGGGCGTCGTGGCCCCGTTCCTGGTTCCTAAGGGACCCAACCGGGGGTAGGTGGTCTTCAGCGGCCGGACCCGGCTGCAGGTCTCCGCCACCACCATCATCATCATCATCATCATCATCATCATCCATCATCGTTTCTTTATTTCTCTCTTTATTAGCTAACATGTTCGTGACATAACGTCATTTCCCCGTCGCGTGCGCTCCGTAGTCCGCAGCGCATCGTTACCGTAAACACAGGAGCGCGAGGCCGTGCGCGTGACGGAGACCGTGCGCGTCAACATGCGTCCATCCATCCACACCGCTATACATCCGTCCATACAACTACACATCTATACACACATACACCAATACACATTCATCCATACAACTACACATCCATACACACACACACCAATATACATCCATCCATACAACTACACATCCATACACACACACACACCAATATACATCCATCCATACAACTACACATCCATACACACACACACCAATATACATCCATCCATACAACTACACATCTACACACACACACACCAATATACATCCATCCATACAACTACACATCCATACACACACACACACCAATATACATCCATCCATACAACTACACATCCATACACACACACACCAATATACATCCATCCATACAACTACACATACATACACACATACACTAATATACATCCATCCATACAACTACACATCTATACACACATACACCAATACACATCCATCCATACAACTACACATCCATACAATTACACATCTATACATCCATCCATACAACTACACATCTGCACAAATAATACTACAAAAGAAGATTCACGTTTTATTGCAATAGAAATATATATTAAGAAAAATATGATATTAAATCATTAAGATCTGTATAATATGAATGTTTTGTTATATGAGAAGATTGTGTACGTGTTGTGTATGTTAGGAGAGAGGCGTGACTGACGGCTCTGTTTCTCTCTGACAGTGTGATTGTCACCAGTCTCATCCTCACAGCCATCTGCTGCTACCTGTTGTAAGTACAACCGTCTCTGTGAAACCACCTTTAATGTTGCATCAACCTGCTGCTCTGATTACAGCTGCACAAAGCTCCACCCTCTCGTCAGTGACAGTTGACCAGTGAGTGGAGTTTTTACATCAACAGCAGTTTGGGGTTTTTAACATTGGTCTCATCATGTCAGTAACCACTGTATGTGCAATAGGAAATATACAGTGAAGTTTAGTAAAAGGAATGTGATACTGTATATCTGGACAGTAGACGCACAAGAAACCCTGCGAAAACGCTCAGCTTTTATTTTGAGGACTACCACCAGGGGGAGCTCCAGTCCATCAGGAGGTGACCAACCCTCCACCAATAAACACCACCGGAAATATAACATTCCCAAACACGTTATGGAGCAGTCAAACTTCCTGTGGTCCAAAGATCTGACAGAAGATGAAGCACAGTGTTTCCAGGCTGTTTAACATCTGTCAGGGAGAAAAAAATAATAAATTAAATTAAATTAAATTAGATGAAAAACAATGATAGTGTTCACAGTCATTAAAGCTGGACTTGCTGTGTAATGCTACTGGTTGCTGTCACAGGCGTATTAACAGATAAGATCCTAACACGTCGCTCTGTTTGTCTCCACCCAGTTGGTTGATAGCCATCCTGGCTCAGGCCAACCCTCTGTTTGGCCCTCAGCTGAAGAATGAAACTATATGGTATCTGCGCTATTTCTGGGAGTAAACAAGGTCAGTGAGTCACAGTGACTGTATGTAAAACATACAGCCTGTGATCTGAAGCCTGGCCAAACGGCCGGATCCACAACCAATGTACAAAGATGTGATAATTATGCATACTCTCATTTGTAGCCTCTGTAAAAATGCACCTTCAGGAAATATCACCTTAACATCAGTTGCTTTAAAAATAATTAAAAGAAATTTGAATCAGGAATAAACAGTTAAACTTTACATAACCAACAATAGTACTCATACACAAATACATTACATACAAGTTGGGCTGTAAATGCTTCCACAGTCTTGCTCTGACTTTGTTTCATCAGGAGTTCTGGATACTGATACTGGATCTGTTTTCTTACCCAGGACTACACAGTGCGATGTCTCCCACCGTTCCCACCGCCGTGGTTTGCTGGACGTCATTTCAACGTAACTCCTAACCATCGAAAACATCTCCGGTCTCCAAACTGATGCAACGATTCTCCCGTCTCAGCATTTTTTATCTCTGAAGTCAGTGTCGGTTTTCTTTGCATCCTCGAGGAATATGAAGCATAGTTTACAATATGTGTAATGTAAGATTTAGAGTTTACTGGGACGCATGTTGTGTGTTTTTTTAAAAATTGCACACACTATGAGGTGGATTCATGGCAGGATTCATCGACAATTAGGAAAACGCAGACAGATTTCTCCTGCCTGTTTATGATGACCAGTGAAATTGTGACGTTGTCTTTTAGGAGTAGATATTGATCTTCCCTCAATGAAATGTGCAATCTGTTAATATTCATTAGTCTACTCCGGTTGTTTGTTTACATTTCCAGTTTTGCGTTGCTGCCATCAGGGAACATGAATTTCTCAGTGTTTGTGTTTATTATTTATTTTGGCCCGAGGACGCTAATGGAAAGTTGTTAAAATTACCTCAGTGTCCAACTGGTCCTGTTATATAACTGGGATTATCAATGATGTGTATGTGTGCGCGCGTGTGTGTGTGTGTGTGTGTTGGTCCACCCCCATTAGAGTCTCTCATTAAACTTAAAAGAAAAGTGAAGAGCGATTGCCTCTACTTTACACCACTTCAGCACCAAATTCCCTCCCACTCTCCCCTCATGCTCGTCACCACAGCGCTCCTCGTTTCCATGGCGATATCATCGCACAATTCAGTCCTGCCCCCCTCGACCCCTTTTTGATGAAACTCTGCTCGTTCTTGTGTGCACAGATTTGATGTGGGTTGTACTGTAGACGACCCGTTTTTGTCTCTTGTGTGTGACACGTGTGTGTGTGTACGTGCGTGCGTGCGCACCTGTATACATAAATCCATACATATGTATGTGACACACCTGCTGTGTCAGCTGCCAGCCATCACCACAACTATACTACCCCCTCTGCCTCACTCCTCATCCCATCTCCAACCCCTTCCTTCCTTCCTTCCTTCCTTCCTTCCTTCCTTCCTTCCTACCAGGACACTGTCCCTCCTCTATTTTTCTAAAACCAATTTGCTTCTGCCAAAAAAAAAATCTAAATCAATATACAGCTACTTTTTAGAAAGACCAAATTGCGTTGTATCTTTTCCTCCAGTCCTCTTCGCTAGCTGTGGTGGTGACATGCATCTGAAAGTGAACACACACACACACACACACACACACACACACACACACACAATGGGGTGTATACAAGGGTGATGTGTACGTGCGTGGGGACCCACATCAAATATGGCGTGACCACATCCGATCATACGAGCCAGAGCCGACTCTGTCGCATGTTGGTGTTTTTTCACTCTGTCCAGTCACAGGTGAAACGCAGCGTGTAAACAGGTCACATGTAGTCAGGTGCAGCTCAGTTATTGGACAGCAGAATTCCTGTCATGTTCAGGTTGTCTGTTTGCGTAAGAAGAAAACACTGTGGTTTCCTCTCACTTTGTTTCCTTCTGTCATGTTTTCAAACATCTACTGCTTCCATCAGACACTCTGAGTTTTCAGTTGGATTTGAGTTACATTCCCAATCCCACTCTCAATGAAACACGCTGCGCTCCGCCTCACAGTCACATTTTCATTGTCAGTGACTGATCGAAAGCAAATGGCATTCTCACTTGACCAGAGACGCAAAATGAAAGTACAGACGGGAAATCAACCCGTCCAAACATGCTGGCTGTGATCCCGACGTTCCAAATGAGAAAATTGTGATTTTTTTTTCTGATGTTCTTTAGAAAACCACCTCCTGATTTATCTGTTAATATATTCCTGGCATCATAGATGGAGATAGATAGATTTATTTGTGTGTGTGTGTGTGCGTGTTCAGAGTCACCATGGTAACCAAAATCTACTAAATCACAGATGTAATTGTTGCTGGAGATGAGTTCCTACATGTGACCTTGTATTAGTGTGAAGTGAATGCTCCTGTGTGTGTGAACGCCATTGTATGTAAAAAAAAAAAACCTAATAAAAGAAAACTATATGTCTCATATGTGTGTTTCTTGTTGCTCTGCTGACAACGTTCCCCTTGCTGGAATGTTATGTTTTCACTTGTGGGTGACACACATACACATATGTTTAAGTGGAAACAATGGGAAGACTCACGCTGAGTGGCTCTACAAATACCTTATTTACTTATCTGTCATCCCTGTGCTCTCACACGAGTTTAATCTTATCTGACAAGGATACACACACACACACACACACACACAAAACCTCACATCTAAAACTCTTCACAGGCTTTTCTGAAGTACTTTAAATGAAAGTGAGTTACATGTAGTCTTGTGTGAGTTTGTGCAGAGAAGAACATTTTAAAAAGATGAAACGATTAGTGTCAACACTGAAGTTGCTGCACTGACTGGGAATGGGGGATTCAGGGGGGGGGGAGGGGGGGGGCGTAATGGTTAATGTTGCCCGGTGAAGGACTGTGGCAGTTTGATCAAGTTACCTTGGCGATCAAGGACATGGCTGACTCTCAGGGAACATTCCCACATCCAGGTCAGGTTGTCAGCCGATCACAGCCTTAACCTTTAACCTCAACTCATTCGTTTGACCCATGTTCCGTCTGCTAACATGGTGGAGGCCAGGTTTAAGACTTTTGCTGCAGCCGTCCACCAGGGGGCGATCCAGATGCTTTGGCTTTATTTTTGGTAGCTGTCATGTCCTCCATCTTTAAATACGGTCGTTGGTTATTATATAATTGTTGTAATAATAATGTTTAAGCTGTTTACTTTAAATGCTTCCTTTATTTGAAAGATTAAATCACACGAATCAAAGGAGTCCAATCATGCAACAACAACGAGCGCACCTGTCTGCTGCATGGGCACAAACTGTTCGGCTGGGTTATGACTGTGTTATATAAGATGACTGTTATTTGTCTGCGCTGCTGTCCTCATACATTAACAGGACAAACATTCATCTATAATTCACAGCTGCTCACAAATGATGAGTGGTGGTGCAGCGCCGCAGTCTCCCTGTGGATGCAGATTAATGAGTAAACAAGCCATTAAGTCTGGGTGACATTTTAAAAGAGCTGCCGTGTTCTTGTGATTGATTGAACAAGAGTGATTTATTCAACCCTCCAGTCACAACTGGAGAGAAGGGGCCAATAACACAGCCACATTCATCTCCTCTCCTTTAGAGCTGCACTGAGCCCACATGCCAAAAAAACTGCGGTGTTGCCCTTTAAGTAGAATATGCCCAACCCTTGGCCTACATCTCTATTTAAACAGATGAATACCAAATAATACACATTATTTAAGAGCACACACACACACACACACACACAAAGGCTACAGGCCTACACATATGGGCTGTAACTGACAGACACAAAACAGCCCTGGGCTTATCCTCTGTAATATTCATAAAATGTGGCTTAATGTGCCTGTGTGCCATGACAACCTACTTTCCTCTGAGAGTGCATTAAGATTTAACACCTTTTATGCAGCTATAACAGCTATGGTATATGAGCTGTCCTATATAACACTGGCTGTGACTTTTCATCACAGGGGAGCAGCTGGAAGCCTGTTAATGCATATTTCAGTTTCTCTTCATGCTGCCAAAAAACAATTTAAATATGTAAATGTAAAGTACAGAGGAAGACATATTGTTTTTGAAAAGGAGGGGATTGCTATTCGTTTAAAATATCACAAAAATAAAATATTAGTTGATTTTTTTTTTTTCACTGACATTGTATATAATACCTAAAATATGGTTATTATATGACTGGAGTAGATAATAAAGTAAATGTAATCAAACACATACATAACCACAATTAACAGTGAAATAAACTTAATTTATAAAAAATAAAACATAGGACTGTTCACAGTGGATAAAATCAGTAACCTCTGTACATGTAATTTAATATTAATATTTGTGATTTACTGTATGAAGAATTTATTTAGCTACAGTTTATGAATAATAAAGGATTTTTGTTAATACAGAGAGTTAAACAGTACAATTTTAAAAGTTTAAAGAGTTCAAAGCAGGACAATTATTTTGAAGTGTCACGTGGTTTATATAGTTAACACAGCGATATTTATAGATTAAATATAAACTTTTAAACTATAAAGATGATGAAGTTGTATTATGAGGTCTGAGTATTAGGAGTGTGAGGAACCCCGCTGTGGAGGCCTCCTGATGGGTTCTGCTTCCAGCGGGACTCTCCTCTCACACAGCCCGGGGCCCAGCTGGGGTCAGCGGGTTCATAGCCTCGCTACTCCCCGGTGTCCTTAAACATGGGTCGCGTGACCCCGCCCCTCTGACGTCACCGCACCGTGGGTACGAACCATATCCGTGTTCTATGAGCGTCAAACTGTCAACAATGTACTATTAGAAAACAGAAAAAAAGGAAGATAGTTTTTCAAATTAAAAGCCGTCAAGTCCTTTAAAGAGCGGAACAAGAGGTAACAGTAATGTACCTTTCCATATCTTCTAATGAGTTAATCAAAGGCTCTTTGGTGGCGATATCAAACAAAGTTACTTCAAATAAAAATATTGTGTGGTATTATAATTATATGATTACAAAGAAAAAATATATATAATTCTGAGCTGGCTGTTGAGTTCGCTGGGGCTTTTATTTTGAAATCCTCCGACCGGAAGCTTGGTGTTGTCGTTTTCTAAAACACGGGGATTAATGTTAAACTCCAGTTTCCCCCAAAACAAATCCGCCGAAGAGCTGCAAGTGTTTTCACAGCTGAGTCACTTCCCGTTTCGATCAGGTCAGTCACTCACATCTGCTTCACACATCTGCAGCGAGCGAGTACACAAACAACAACCCGAACCTGAACAGCCTGGACAACACACACACACACTGCGTGTCCGTGTGTTCATCAAACCCTGCGTCTTTACAGTAAAGTGGTTTGGAGGAGTTTTGTTTTGAAAGCCCTGCGGACGACACCATGTCAAACACAGAGGGGAGGGGGGGTAGGGAGAGGGGGGGGGCGTTACGAACCTGTTAAACTTTATCAATAAGGAAATTAGCTGCTGAGAACAAACATGGCTGCTTTTATTTACGCTTGGAAACGTTAGGTTTACGCACCGGAGGAAGGGGGAGAGGAGGAGGAGGAGGAGGTGGAGGAGGTGGAGGAGGTGGAGGTGGTGGTGCGGTGTTTAACGGTACTACAACCATCTTCTCTGTCCCGTGTGTCCGCCATAGAACCCGCTCGGCTCGGCTCGGCTCGGCTCGGACCGGACTTCCTGCCTGAGGCTGCGGGGTTAGCCGGGATCTGAGGGCTGAGCGGCGGCCGCTGCCGTGTCCCTGCGGGCTCCCCGTCTCCTCTCCGTGGATGCTGAGTAATAAGAACCACCCGGAGAGGCCGACATTTTACCCCGGTCCGGAGGAGCAGTAACTCCGAGGGGACATCCGAGGACACGGGAGAAGGTAAAGCCGCGTCTCCGCCCGCTAACAAAATAAACGCGTTTTTCCTCCCCCCGCGTTTAAGTTTAAGAGAAATAACTGAACCACACGCAAAAAGAGGTAGAAAGAGTAACAACAGTGATGTTTGTGTTTTTGTAACGGTCTTCTGTGATTAAAATGGCCACTTTGACAGTGATTCACATCAGCAGCCTGAAACAAACGGGTGGTTAAAAGGCATTCAGTGACTCCGCGGTGAAACTAGTTCCTGCATTAAAGACACACTGTTCACCGTGTATTTACACGTGTGCGTTTGTGTTTGTCAGTGCGGGCAGCTGTAGTTGTAGTGTTGTTGTGGTAGTGGCACAGTGTGTGTGTGTGTGTGTGTGTGAGACCAGGCCGTGTTGTGTTACCACCAGCAGCAGCACCTGCAGGTGGACAAACACACAAACTTGAATCAACTTTATGTTTTCGCTGGAGCCCGGTTCCGGGGGTGGTGGTGGTGGGTGTGTGGCTGTGTGGGTGTCGCCGGGCCGGGGGGACGCTGTAGCCGACACACACGCGCACACATCGGCCGTATTAGCGGTTAATATCGGACATCCGGTGGCAGTGCCAGCTGCGCCCCATTTTATTGTTGTCTGTGCGCAGAGAGGAGCCTGTTGTCTCGGCTGGAGACTCCCGCGACCCGCGCTCCGCTGCTCCCGGTAGGATTTCTCACTTTTTATTCAAACACATGGCGAATGAAAATGAAATGAAAATAAAGCGTTAGTGGTGGATGTGGGTGTGCGAGCCGGGAGACGGGGTCTGGCTGCGGGGAGAGCGGCTCCTCTGCTCGCGGTGCCATGCGGGACACGCGCTGCCTGCTGCCACCATGGCACCGGCTCCTCCCCGCTCCGGCTCTGACCGAGCCGCCGCCGCCGCCGCGTCCAGCTGCGCCGGCACGCGGCTGCGTCTCGCCCCGGTGTTTACCGTGTATATCAGCGCGGTGGTCGCGGACAGCTGTGGACGCGCTCCGGGTTGAGGGGCGCGGGGACACTCGGTACGGACACAGAGCTCCAAGGACACGGACACGTCCAGGTCCTCCCGCTCTCTGGTTCATTTTATTCCCCGGGTGAGGGGCAGCTCTCCCGGCGACACGGAGCTCCCTCCACCGCCTGGATGTGTTTTTATGTTTTGGTGCTTTAATGTGGTGGATTGGCCTCAGAGACAAACGGATCACCCCCCCCCCCAACGGATCCCCCCCCCCCCCCCCGGGCCCCTCCTCCCCCCACTCCTCTCTGCCATCACATCCTCAGTCTTATTGACTTGTCCTCCTCTCCGCTCTCCGTGCGTCACCTCCGCAGTTGTCCACTGTCACACTGAAGGTTGTGTTGTTGTTTCCCCAAGAGAGGCCTCCGGCTGCTGTGGACGTTCATTGTCTGGTCAGTGTATGTGTGTGTGTGTGTGTGTGTGTGTGTTTACCAGCTGTGTGTTTACCTGGTGGTGGTGCAGAGTGACAGTGACTCCATCCGCTCCCTCGTGCGTCTGACACGTTTTCATAATGAGCCATAGTCATCCCTGAATACTTTTATTTTGAAAGTTCCAATATAAAAAAAACAACTACAGTTCACTGGGAAAGTAGTTACGCAACACGGGATGTAAACAGAAGCGACTCACTTGTTATTAGAAGTTTAACAAGTTACATTGCGAGAATCCTAATCCTGTTAAATGAAGTCACATTTCAATACACTGTTCCACTGGTTTCATTTATATCACAGAAGGGGAAAGTCATCTGCAACGAATAATGAATAACTGAAGTCAATCTAATCTATAAATAAAGGGATTGACATGTCCTCTGTCCAGCTGCATTTGATTTTGTCTCACATTATAGTGGCCAGAACGACTTTTTTTGACCATTTAAAAAAAAAAAAAATCTATAATCATATAAGATGGTAGTGTTTTGGCTGGATGTATAAAGGCACAATTCAGAATCATTAACAGGTTGGTGCTGGGATAAAAAGGGGGCGTGTTTATTTTTATTTTCTGTTCCCACACAGTTTTCAGGGAAATTAATCCTGTGCATAATTTAGAAAGGGGTTCGTTGTCGAGAAAGGGAAATCACAGCCGAATGGGATATTTAAATGTCCTCTGTTGAGCGATGTATATACAACAAGGTGAAAACTGAACTGAACTGAGCACGAACTGCTCCACTGTCTAACACACGTTTTGCGTTGTCAGTATGTATTTGGTTTAAGTGTTGCATAATCCCAGGCCTTTGTGTTGCCATTGACTTTGCTTTGTGGAGACTTATTTACAAAGGGACCAGAGGAATCACTGGCTGAACGTAAAGCCGATGGCTATCGACCTGCAGTGGTCTGATGAAGCTGCTTCCTTGTTGTGTTAACTGTGAACACTTCCGTGTGCGTGCGTGCATGTGTGTGATTAAGGAGACACACATGGCAAAAAGTGTATGTTGAGGCAACATGCAATAAAAGTCAGGTAAGGTTGTTATTTCACAAAAACATGACGGGCTCCTGTGTCAGCCACAGTATGAGCAAATATACACAAGAACCGGTGCATTGGATTTGCTGTGTACTGTATATTTACCATTTTAACGCATGGGGATTCCTGGAAGAGCAGCTCAGCCAGGTGACGGGGTTTGAAGGAAATGGCGAATGGCGTGATGAATTTGACGGTTGTTGCTCCTGTGGGTCTCAGGATGGTTGGAGACGAGTGTTTTTCCGACGTGTGGAATAGTTAGAACTTTAAAATACGGGCAGAGATGGTTGTGTGTGGCACCTGAGCATGTTGGTACAAGCAAACAAAAACAGTAGAGATAAAATGTCCGCAGCCGTCATGTAAAGTCACAGCACAACTGCTGTAACTTTATGATGAAGGGTAGAAACCTTCCTTCCATGTGTTTTGTTATCGACTTAAATACGCAGGGTTTGTCGACACAGTAAGTTGGAAGCTGTCTCTCTCTCTCTCTCTCTTTCTCTCGCTCGCTCACTCGCTCGCTCTCTCTCCGAGTGCCAAATACCAGTTTTCCTTGTGGCACGCCAAGGCAGTGTCATAACCGCTGAGCGAGTCCTCATTTCCTCATTCTTGTGTTCCTGAGGTCAGTCCACAGAGAAAGCATTATGACATTGTTCTCCAGTCTATAACCCGGGTCAGCGTGAACTGGTTTCTTCTGGTTCCCCACAGGTACTGAACAGTGAGTCTGCATTGTCTGTGTTGTGTTGTGAGTGTGTGTGTGTGTGTTTTCGTGTTGCACTGTGTTTCATCATGTCCCTGCCTGAAAGGAGACTGGTCTGATCAGCAGTTTGCACTATGGCCTCCTCCTCTTCCTCTTCTCTTCGACATAATTAGATTTCTTTTTTACTTTCGCGATTACTGGCTCCTCCGCAGTAAGGAGTCTTGTAATTGGCTGACTTGACCGTATTGGGTGCGGTCAGAGAAGGGGTTCTTCAGAGGACCAAAGACCAAAACCACAACATATTGATCAGAATATCGAGAATAGTCGGTGCATTGGAAGCTTGCTCCACCTCTGTGCCACAGAGCTGCGTTGTTTAATATCAATGAAAACCACACCAGTGAGGCACAGTGTTGCACTGGGTGGAAAGCTCCGTCATGACTAACAACACACACACACACACACACACACACTGTAGTTTTATTCAGATCCACATACAGTTTCATGCTGCTGAAAATACTTGAGAAGTTGCATCTTTTTAACTGTAATTACTACTAAGCGTTGTGTTAAAGCAGTAAAGTAGTATTGAGTGAACTAATGCAAAAAAAAAAAAGACATCCTCTTTTGTTCTTTGTCCTGATGTGACCCCTGAGGTCAGCAGGTCAGATTAAAGACAGCATCGGCTCCTGCACAGGAAGCAACGTGACATGCGCACAAATGACTACAACTACTGTTTCATTTAGTGACGTTATTGAGCTTTAAGTTTAATGACATTTATTATATGACTGTGTAGCACATTTAGCCTAGCCTATTAGCAGGAAGCTGGGGGGTGGTCATGTTTAGCCTTTATAATATTATCTTTTTTCTTTTGCCTTTTTTTTTTACTGCATCACCACACAACAACTTTGCACCTCTTTATACTTTATCTCTGATCACTTTTAATCTTCTGGCTTATCTTCTCTAAACTCCTTCACAGCTGCTTGCTGTGTTGTTGTTTCCCTGTGCGCTGGCAAAGGATCTCATTGTTATCTCATAGTTATCTCATTGTGATTGCAGCAATACAGAGACAAATGCTAGTTGTCAATTAACCACATTTTGAACGTACAAAACAGTACGTGTAGACTGGTGCATGCAGTAAAGTGGTTGTTAGTTGGTCTTTCTTATGAAGTGGTAAGTCCCACATTTGTTTGTTGTTGTTTCATATTAGATAATCCGATGTTGTTAGAAACATTACACACAAAACAGAATTTCGTGTGAAACACGTGTGAAATGTTTTGTACAAAATGCAAGTTTGTGCATGTTCAAACTCCTACTTTGTCTCTAAGTCATATTTCTGTATGTTTTATTTATGGCCTCTGTCGACAACAGGTTGGGAGGCTGACAGCTGCAGGGCTGCGACATGTGAAAAGAGCTTGACCCTTTGACCCTGACAACTCTCATCCACAGGTAAGTAACCCTCTCCCTCTCCTCCTCCTCTTCCTGTTGTCTTTTTTTTTTCTCGTGTCTTTTTCTTCTCCCGTCCCGATTCGTTGTTTCGTCTCGATGTTCATATCTGAGCGTCGTTGTTTTCTTTGCAGCAGAACCCACCTGAACTGACGTTGTGACTGCGACCTGGCACCCTCCTGCCTCGGGCATGCCTCAGGTGAAGCAGGAACACTGCAGCAATCACCTCCGAATCACACTCCCACAGTCTCCCTGTTGGATTCCTATCTAATCCTGTGTGTGTGTGTGTCTGTGTCTGTGTGTGTCTGTGTGTGTCTTTTTCTCCCCACTCAGCCGGGTATGAATGGGATGGAGCCTGCGTTTGGCGAGGCCTACGGGGGACACAGGGGTCTGCTGAGCCCCTACCCTCTGGCCATGTCGCCACAAGGGGGCAGGACTGAGTACGACCAGGTGAGACAACACCTGATGGACAGAGCCTCAATTTTCGTTTTTCTGGCTGTGGTCCTTAATGGCCGCCTAATTACAGTGCGCTGCATTCATCAAGCATCTCAGTTATAATGGGGGCAATAGGTTGGTTTCCATTCACCTGCTTTTATTAATTTGCACAGAAATTAAATGTGCAAACAGAAAATTTGAAAAATCTCAATGTTGACAAAAAAAAATGTGACAAAGAAACTTGCAAACAAATCGAGACGTGAAGCAGGCATATAACCTATATTAGTTAGTGAATTCGCCCGGTGTCTCGAGCATACATCCACAAGGTCCAAAATAACGGGAAAGATTTGACCGTGATTGAATTATGCATCTCTCTGTGTCCTTTAGAGCGTGCTCCTCATGCTGGGCTCCCCAGCATCACCAAGGAAACGTCCCTTTGAGTTGCTAAGCGACCTGGTTGATGATGGTGGCTTTGGTGAGGACCTGCACCCAGAGCGCTGGGATGTGTCCGCGCTGGACGAAATGGCTCGCTACACCAAACTGGGCCTAGGTGTGGGAGGGGAGCTACTGGCCTGCTCCGAGGAGGCTGTCCTGATTGGTCGCTGTGGGAGGAGCCAGGAGGAGGAAGAGGAGGAAGAAGAGAGGAGGAGAAGGAGCAGACACGCAGCATCTCCCGTCAGACAGGAAGTCCTGGCTACTGATGTGAGGAGGGATGAGGAGCTTACGTCTGTTGCTACGACAACAGGCAGGGATTTATGTGTTGCAGGAAGAGCAGCAGGAGGGAGTCAGGATGGGGGGATGTCAGGAGGGCGTACGGTGGAGGTGTATCAGGTGGCACAGGAGGAAGAGGAAGCAGCAGTGGCGGCAGGTTTGGCTCTGGAGCACTGCAGCGAGGAGCACAACTACTCCCTCAGCCAGGGAGGGGAGCTGGCATCAGGGCCCGGTCACAACTCTCACACTGAGGAGATGCGAGATGTGGACACGCGGCAGGAGGTGAGGGGCAGGGAGGAGAGCCAGGCCACGACTGAGCTGGGTCTGCAGGATGAGGAGCAGGAAGAACAGGAGGATGGTGAAGATGAAGGGGAGGTGGAGGAGGAGGAGGAGGAGGAAGGAACGGAGGAGACGGCAGTGGAAGCAGAACTCTCCAGCTCCTCAGAAAGCGAATGTGGTGAGTTCTGTTTTGTGTTTGTCTGTATTTGTGTGGCGAGGATGTCTCAGCTCGTCTGCCCACACGGAAACCATTCACATCTGTCCCAGGTCCAGACGAGACCTCAGACCACCGCGTCTGACTCGGTGCTGGCTCAGCAGACGCACATTAAATCGCAAAGTTGTGGGTGTGATTCCCGGACAGCATACCGCCTCACTGGCCGGTCGCACAGTTAGGAAATGGCTTTGAAGGTTGGAGGCTCTTCATGTGTTCAAAGAGCATCTGTAACGGCAACACTGCTTCAGTCTGTGTTCAGGGGGTCGGTGTTGTTTAACCGGGTGTACAGGCTGTACAGATTGTCAAACAGCCATTACAGTACAGCTGACCACGACAACGACCACAACACTCCGCTCTAATTAGAAAAACATTCACCTCACAAGTTCTTTTATCCCCCACTTTCATAAAAAACACGCAGCTGTTTTGATAAACAAATCAGTAATCGATTTGCTTGTTCCAGCTTGATAAACATTGAATTTGAGATGATGAGCATTTATAGACAAACGATAATTCAATAAGGTGAAGATAAATAAACAGGCAGATAAATTTAACAGTATCAGATTAATAAGCTCAGAAACAATGAGACTGTACAACTTTTTTGAAGAAATCACTCAGGTGAATATTTTTTATGGACATTAAGTTGGATTGTAAAATTCATGACTTTATAAAACCCTGGCTGCAGCGCCGGGAGTGAATATCTACCTGAATGCTGTTAATCTGCTTAGTGAAACCAGATCTGTGTTTTAAAAAAATGATATAGTGGTAAAAACAAATCACTGGATAGATACCTGGTATTGTTCCATGATGGGAAGCAGTAACTGTATCCGCAGCCTGTAAAAGACAAAGAAACAAACAGTGGTGTAATGTTGTAAATTCCTGACAGAAAGCCTGCTTTATAAACAGGAACAGTCAGAGTGAAACTTAACCAGACCTTACGACATTAATGGAAGACATTCATCCCGTTGCATTGTGGGATGTAAAACATGTTAAATGTTGATCTGGTGATTTGGCTGTGTGTGTGTGTGTGTGTGTCATCCTCCTCCTGCTGCTGCTGCTGGAGCTGTGCATGTTGTGTATTATTTATGACGCCATTGTTCGTGGCTCTGTGCGCTGGAGGCTAATCTTCTGTGACGTCTGTGCGGTTGTGTAGGTGTCAGCCTCTGGAGCTGGTGGCGGTTTTGTCATTAGGACATACGGCGTGATTTCATACCAATACCTATCAGTTATGAATGTGGTATATCTGTCACGTTAAGTGCCAGGATATTTCCCCTCTATTCACTGTCTCATACCCGACCAGCTCGGGAGTAATAGGATTCTGTTTTATTCATAACAACACAAACTGGATGTTGAGTCTGTGCTTGGATGAGTGGTCTGAAATGATTCGAAGCATCATCTCATATTTTTACCACATCTTTGATAATAAACATGGATATTGATATAATTGATTTTGTCATTCAGTACTCATTAAATATTCAGAATCCAAATAACAACAGTGGATGAAATTAAATCCTACACAGCATCTCTGTTTTGATGGACCTTCTGGACAAAAAAGTGCTGTACACACACACACTGTTTTTCATTGTAGCTGTATTTCACTGTAGTTGTTTTGTATGTAGTGTCTAGAATATAAGTGATTGCATATTGGATGGATAACCAGTAATTTACAATGCAAACAAACCTTTGAGTGCTCCTACAGGATGATGTATCATTACTTTAAAAACTCTGGACGCAAAAACGACAAAGCAAAAAACTATTATGGATTTGTTCATAAAATACAGTAACTGCTGTGGTTAAAGTGAGTGTAATAGGGGAAAAAATGTAAATAGTTTTTTATTGTTTGCTGTATAAGTTATTTTTTAAATAGTGTCAGATTTTCCTACTTGTTTAGATGAAATTTCTGGAAGACTTGTGCCACAGTTGCAAAGCATTTGCCTCATTTACACTGGTGCATAAACGCAGAATGTTGTTTCTCTGAACCTCAGAGGTGGAGGCGGAGCCCGCCAGGCAGCCGGGAGAGCGGCCATCGAAGCGCCGCTGTTTCTGGGAGTACAGACGCGCCCGCGAGTCGACCACCAAGAAGAAGCTGAGTGGAGACGTCCACTGGTCTCTGTCCTGGAGCTCCAGCACTCTGCCCAGCACACTGTACCGCAGAGAGGGTGAGAGACACACACACACAAACACTCTCATAGCGATGGATCGATCAATGGATTAGACAGTTTATTCATGGGAATTTTTACAAACGCACCGGAGAAAAGAATGTTCAGAACTACAAAACATAACTAACCTATCACTGATCAGTCAGTCAGAGAGAGATAATGGATTGACGATCGATTTGGAACTGACGGTGTAAAGATATGCAGAAGGCTTCTTCGCAGGAGACGTCATGAAACCGACAGCCGCACTGCAGCTGAGACGCGTCCCATTTCTCTTATGTGACACACATCGGATCAGGACCCTCAGGCGTGTGGCCCACATTCCACTTTTATGTCACATTCTGAAACTTTCAGCAAATCCCTCATAACCAAGTCCTCTGCAGCAGTGATCACGGATGTGCTCCAACACAATAAAACCAAAACAAATTCGCTGCCCCAAAATGAACTGTTCATCAATATTTAATGCTGACTATACGTTCTGTCATAGCTCATTCTAACTTTTCAGTGACATATTAAAGCTATTAGATTAGATTTACTTTATTCATTCCACAACAGGGAAATTTACAATGAAGGACATTTTTGCAGTTTATTGATGACAGAGAATTAAATGACAAAGTTACGTTGGATCTAAGCAACTTCCAACCGGTGGGATTAAATGAAACCCTCTGAGTGACTTTGGGTTTGTTCTTTGTTCCAGGTAAAAAAGGACGCCGCAAAGCTCGTAAGACGGACGCCAGTGACCTGACGCCAAACCCCCAGAAGCTCCACAACATCGGGGAGCAGCTTCAGAAGCTCAATGCCGCCATCGACGGCATGGGTCCAGTCAACGACCTGCCTGCCGTGGCCCGGGCGCGATCGCGTAAGGAGAAGAACAAGCTGGCCTCCAGGTATCACACTCTTGTTTCTGTACGTGCTCAAGTCAAAGCCTCAGAGACTCTCTCTGTCGATTGGTCAGGCATGAGTGGGTGTGTCCAGTAGAACGGCTTTCACTGTGTTTACGTTATTTGCAGGCAAAAACAAAAGAGGATGAGAATTCTGCAGGGCTCAGTGTTTACATATCTGCTGTTTGGTCTTTATAGAATAGATATAGAATAGAATACAGGGGGTCCTCGTGTTACGACGGAGATCCGTTCCTGAGAATGTTAGTCGGAACATACATTCATATGTATGTATTCGTATGTAGATAATAAGTTGTGCCACTAGATGTCGCTATAATACCACGCTAAAATAAGAGTTTATTATGGTGAATTGCCTTTTGACCCTCTTGACACACCGTAGGGGTTGATATCGCGAGTGTAATGAGCATTTCCTTTAGATTTCTGATATCAACCGTGTAGACCCTGTGTTGTGAATAAACCTACGGTATCGCCACGATCCCGAACCCATCTGTGTCCCCCGCCAGCCGTCCATTTCACATAAGTAAACACAAGGCAGAGTAGCCTTGCTGTACTGTGGAGGTGTTGGAGAGCCGGCACCAACTCGTTTCCGTGTGAAGTCTGTACATATTTACGGGGCAAACCGCTTAAGCCGAAACAAGGAAGTTCACGGGAGATGTGTCGTAACCACGAAAACGTCGTATCTCGCAACCGTCGTAAAACCAGGACCCCCTGTATATAGAAAAAAAACACGGATGATTTACATTTAATAGATTATACGCTGTTCTCAAGCTGATCTGTTGGAGAATGTTGGTCACGGGTGTGTTTTTATTTTCTCTGGCTGCTTTTTAACAAGTTTACACTAGACTAGATTATCCTGGTGGATGGAAGGATGGAAGGAAGCTGAGGAGATGAGATGGAGGAAAGTAGGATGAATAGAAGGAAATCAGGGCAGGACTGAGGAGGGGGAGAGGGGTTACATAAAGTTCATTGGCAGAGGGAGGAGGAGAGGAGGCAGTTTAAATAGGAGAGGGACTATGGGAATATCCGATTATTCCAATCATATATTACACATGGCACAAACAACCTGATAGAAAGTTGGCTCAGACAGAAAGAAAACGCCGGCGCAGTGAAGGCAGAGGAGGAAGTGTACGGCTGCCGACCGTGTATTAAGTTCACGGCTTAATTGAAAATGCAGGAATTTCCTTTGTGGAGATTTGCTCTCTGTAACGTAACTGAAATTCTTGTGGCCGACTGAGATCAGGAGTTAGCACTGGGATGATGCCGACCGCCTCCGTATCTTCCCATCAAGAACAGCTCAAGAAAGCCCATGGCGTTCAGGCGGCGTACGGGGAAAACACACTGGAATAAACACTTTCTCATGGGGGGGGTGTCAATATCAGTTTCATCTGTGTGCGTTCAGGACAAAGACTGATTCGCTAAATGTTTATCTCTGTAAAACAAGCCATGCTCGACCCAATGTCCTCTGGTTAGCTTTCTCTAGTGCAGGCTACTGGTTTTACCTGGACTCCCTTCTGTGCGCTAAGCTAGGCTAACACATCCAGACCCAAAGTTTGTTTATTTATTTATTTATATTGAAGTATTACCAGCAGATCATCGCAGCGAAGTGAAAGAAAGTCACTACTTTTGCACGATTGGTTAAATTTGATGACTTGACAAACTGTTGGCCAACAAACACTAGTGCTGCATCCACCTCTCGTCACGTGACCTGTCGCCGGGTCTGAGTTCTGAAACGAGTCGACGCCTCAGGTTTTGGATGCACCTCAAAGCGTCTTACCAGCCACAGTGGCCATTTTCCAAACCTATACAAGAAGCAGAGGCTTTTAATTTGGTGAATGTGTGTTTCCTACCTTCAGGCAGCAACTGGTTTCTTCTCATTCAGCGCAGCAATTAAATCAATTTGCAGATGGAGGCAATCCATCATGGTCAGCAGTCTCTTCTATAAGAGCTATTTTTGGTGTCTCAGCAAGGACTGTTTGGAATTTCTAAGTCGACGTTGCGTTCAGGGGCCTGTGGGCCGATAGGGAAATACCGTTACTAATTGAAATACCTTGTTGGAACGTCCTCCATACTTTGTCATACCTGCCATGCAGGTGGTGATTAAAGGTAAACAGGAGTGTGGCACAAAAAGAAGCTAACATTTGAACGTGCAGAGAGACACAGGAGGGTCCAACATAATGTCCAACATAATGTCCAACATAATGTCCAACATGACTGGTCTGTGAGTAGTTGGCTTCCTTAAGTTTCATTTAGCTGAATCACAGCTGTGAGAGAAGCATAGTCCCCATGAGACGCATCAATATTTATTACGCTGTGATTGATTTATATTTACACTGCTGCCTCTTTATATATATATATGTGTGTATATATGTATATATGTATATGTATGTATATGTATATATGTATATATATATATGTATATATGTATATATATATAAATAAAAATAATACAAATATCCTGAAACTGAACCAGCCGTGTGCCTTTAGAGTCCTGGTGTTTAATGGGACTCAGAGGAGCAGAGGGATGTGGGAGGTTTGTGTGTCGGTTTGTGTGTGTCGGTTTGTGTGTCTTCTCATCACCCTCCAGCTGCTCGCAGTGTGAGCCAGCCGATTCAGTAACAGGATCACGTGGCGAACGGGAAAACTCGAGCAGAGTTTCCTGTTCCAGAGAATGAAGGTGGTTTCTCTCCCCCCTGTCTCCAGGGCCTGTCGGCTGAAGAAGAAGGCCCAGCACGAAGCCAACAAGATCAAGCTGTGGGGCCTCAACCAGGAGTATGGTCAGTATCTCAGACACGCACCTATGACGACTCACACTCTTTACAACTCAGTTCTCCTTTTAGGCATCGTGAAACGTTATTTAAAAACCATTGGACTAACAAAGCTGTGAAGCGTCAGGTTTGTTTTTTTAGTTTGTTTTTCTGTCTGAAATATGAAAATGGAAATTGTGGCTTTGCTGGTTGCACTAAAAGCAGCTGTGGCGTCTTCTTGCTTTGCCGTCAGTCTGTGTTCATATGTCAGATCGCTGGAAAACGGCCTCGTTCACGATGCCGTGCGAGGACAGCGAACTCCCTGTCACGTCATTTCAACTTCCTGTCGACCTTACAACACGATGCAGAAGAGACCCAGGAAGTATTTCAGGAGTAATATTTTATATGACCACCGTGGTCGGCAAACAGAAACACAGTAAGACAGGTTTCATAGGTTTCATAGCAAACTTTAAATATTGACCCTCCGTCCAATCAGAATGCATTCAGGGACAGCACTGATCAGTTCATAGGTCAGCCAACGTGTGGTGCAGTGATTTGGTGGTAATGCAGCTGAAGGTTGTTTGCTGCCTTTATTATTATTGTTGTTGTTGTTGTTATATTGTTTACTGGAGGCTGGCAGACTCCACTATGAGGGAGGGAGCTGAGAGAGTCAACGCCTCGGTGCAGAACAATGTCAACACGCTGACTGAGGGATAAACCTAAGAACGGTGACTTCCCCTCGTCGTCTGATAACAACACCTCCGCTCTGCCAAACCTGTCAGCCTGTTCCCACCCGTCTCCACCGCCACCTCCTCCTCCTCCTCACGCTCAAACCCAACAACTACCCGGTTCTCTTTTGTCCCCTTGTTTTCCCTTTTTTAACATTCCAATCATTCCCGATCCCGGACTGGCATTTCTTTACTTGTGGTTGCAGCTACTTTTTGCCACACACACACACACACACACACACACACACACACACACACACACACACACACACACACACTCCCCTTCACTGTAATTTGCTTCTATACAAAATGCGCTTTACATCCTTCACAGCAGAAAGCTTCAAGCAGGTTGGCACAGTGCCAGTGGAGGGAAGCCGCCTCATTCACACACAGTGTGTGAGCTTGTAACACATCATCCTCTGCCCACACACACACACACACACACACACACACGCACACACACACACACACACACACACACACACACACACACACCGCCGAGAGGAGCGCTTATTAACTCAGATCAGATCCAGACCAGTAACATGTACGCTGACAGGAGGGTTGTCATGGCGTCTTTCACGGGGGGAGGAGCCAATATCACAGACGGTTCTGATGACACACACACACCATCAGCTCATGGGTCACATGGGTCGGGCTCTGCAGACAGACAGGTCAGCGACCTAATGAGAAAATAAAGATGTGAAAGTGGGTTCTTTGTGGCGTAAACAGTAAATCGTTGCTTCAGGGAAACGGATCAATAAGTTTCTCATTTGATGAATGAATAATTTAGTGGAGAGGAGGCAGGAGGAGCAGGGGGCTTATCCTCTGTTTGTCTGTTGAACAAACCCCCAAAGCTGACGGCTTTGTCCGACATCACACAGAAGGCGTCTCGTGAGCCGCACGCCGGCTGCGCTTAAGTCCTCCATCTGTGTCTCCTCGGGACGCGTTCAGGCGCAGTGCAGAGAGTAGGGAACGGGATTCCTCGCTCCCTGCATTAAGACAATCTTTGTTTTTTGCACAGAGAACCTGCTGGGAGCGCTGCTGCGGATCAAGGAGGTGATCAGGCGACGGGTGGAGAGCAGCGAGGAAGAGGACATGGATGAACGAGGGATGACCCAGCGCCTGGAAGACATCCTCCGAGAGTCCAGCGGTGAGAAGAAACACACACACACAATCCCACAATTCCAAAGTCCTGTCATGTGTTGAATGTAAAACATCTCTGAATTCACCTGCAGGTTGTTTTTAAAGTAAGTCTCATTCATAATGTTGATTTGTATTTTGTTCCTATAAACTAATTTATGAGGAATGACTGTGTTTTGGAGGCAACTTGTTTTCATTTGTTATGATCCTGTTTTCTTATGTTTATCAAACATGTCGTTAAAATATTTTTTAAAAAAAACAGGACTCAACTATTTGATGAAAGAGTTTTTATTCTATGTTAATCTGAATCTTTGCTTATTACTTTATCCTCAGTCTGTTTGTTTTCTGTAAGGAGCCATTTCTCCTTTGCTCCCGTCTTTCCGTCTCACTTCCTAATTTATTTCCATGGTAACCGCAGGGCCTTTAGTTGCTGGGCGGACCAAAGACTTTGTGCAGAGGATTTTGGCAGCCAGTCAGAACCAGCGCAAAGAGCCTTCACAGGAAGGAGACGAGACAGCTGGGTGAAGTCTCCCAGCAACCCACCCCCGCCCCTCCCCCCTACTCCCCTCCACTCCTCCTCCTCTTCCACGCCGCCCATCACCGGCACCACCGACCAACCCGACCTGATCCAGCTTCTGTGAAACCAAGGTGCAGAGGACGGGGGTTACGACAAGGAGGAGGAGGAAGAGGAGGAAGAGGAGGAAGAGGAGGAGGGGGGCCTAAAGGAAATGGGAGTAAATCGTCTTCTCCTGTTGGCCGCCTTCACCGCTCTGTCTCTGCCGGCTGCACTGCAACCACCACCAGACCAGACCAGAGCTGCTGCTGCTGCCGCTGGCGTCTCTGTGTATGTGTGTGTGTGTGTGTGTGTGTCTGTGTGCGTGTGTTGGACATGTAACGTACAGTTTGAGTGTGTGTATAGTGTTCCTTTCTCCCTTGGTGTGCTGTATTTGTACCCCATTGTGCCTATGACTAGACATTGCACTGTTTTGTAGATGGTTGTAGTTGTCGGCAGGGTGCTGGTAGTGAGCAGAGGGCGAGGGGGCATCTGAGGACAGAGGAAGTGCTAAAATAAGGAAGTGGGAGGAGCCCAGGCCTGGTAAACAAAGCGGTGTATGCGCGTGTGTGTGTGTGTGTGCGTGCGTGCGTGCATGTTTGTATGTGGGCTCCTTTAGGAAAACCATTTAGATTGTGTTGCCATCTAAAACGTCATGAAGAGTTGTGACACACAACAAAGTGTCGGCCTGATGTGTGTTTGTGTTGGAGCTTTAACAAAAACAAAAAAGATGTCACTGCACCCCATCACAATGTCAGCAACGTTACAACACGAGAGAGAAAACTGCACCTTAATTCAAACTGACCAAAGAAAACAGAGAGTGCTGAACCACTCAGATGCTGCCAGCCATTACATCACGATGTTTAAAAAAAAAAGAAAAGAAAGATGAATATGTTGATTGTCATGTTTACCTGCATGCATCCTCAAAGGATGACATCACTGAACAGACTTTAATGCACTACCGCCATGAGTCTGAGAGGCCGCGGCGTGGCGGACAGGAAGTGAGCGGCCTGTAGCTCACCCTCTAAAGGGAAGTGTCCTCAGTGTCTGTCCGAGCCCTCTCCTCAGCCCCTGACCTGACCATGTAGCGCACCTTCCTGAATCGCAATGACAAATAGAGGAAAAAAACAAACACTTGTAGATCTAGAAAGCAAATAATTTTTAAAAAAATAATTATTATTATTTTGATGTTTCGTTTTTGTTGTTTTCGTTTTAGTTGGCAACGCCACAGCTCACAAAGTGGGCGTCAGTGTTGAGATGAAATCTGCCTTTCTTCTTCTGTGGTCTTTGCCTGAAGCTGTAGACCCACTTGTACAAGGTCTCTAAACGTTGTCGGACATGAAATGTCGAGGACCCATTGAATTGCACTGTGGTAAAGAGCAACCATGCACCTTCTGCAGAGGGCTTCACGTCCTCCGCGAGAGCGAGCGAGAGAGAGAGAGAGACTCTGGCACCTGTGTGACTGTCTGCTGATGTGTGTTGGTTTCAGTGTGGTGCTACTGTGAGACGGACAAATCAAAAGCAATGCAAACCTGAGGCATGTGGAGGCACGGGGCGGGAGCTGCTGACTGGGCACAATGAGGCCTTTTCTCAAGTGCCTGCAGCCGAGAGCCACAGGGGCCTGATCCTGAACCCCGTTACAAGGTGAAACCACAAACCGTGACTACTGCTCCGAGCTCGGCCTGGAGAAAACACAGGCTTCTGTGGCATCGCTTCGCAAACTCAGCCAAAAAACGACAACTCAACCAAAACATTTGTTGCTGTCCACAGCGTTCGCTGGACCTGGTTCCTGTGAACGCCGTCTCTGTAAGCGGCTGTAGTCCTCTTTGTTTTCCGGCCTTGACGGGCGCCCTGCTCACGGCTCGACCTGCAGCTCTCGCTCGCGGCCAGGTTGAACGTTCAGGTTCACGTCTGACTTTCTCTGCGCTTTGTTTTCTCTGTGTTTCTGGGAGAAGTCGGCACACGAGCATGTGAATGCAGAACCGTACTGTAAACAGATGATTCCTGTTGTCGAGCTGGAAAGGTTCTGCTGCTGGCGAACAGAGCCGCGTGGCCCTGATGTGGCGGCAGGAGGCCGCGGCGCCACCGAGGCGTCTCTCACAGCGCCGCAGGAACCTGCTCAGGTTTTCTTGTGATTTTAATTTGTGGCAATAAAAAGGAGAGAGCGAGTCTGAAACACTGAGGCAGCGGAGGAGAGCTCTCGCCCTCTCAGCTGGGTGAAAGGTGCTGCGTCAGGGCCTGGGGAAGCTCCGCCCACATGCCCTCACGCAGCAGCCAACAGAAAGAGACAGGAAACGAGAGAAGAACAGTTGTACACGTTATAATGTCGTCCAGGGGCCGCGTGTGTGCGTGTGTGTGTGTGAGTGTGAGTGTGTGTGTGTGTGTGTGTGGGAGGAGGCTGAGGTCTTTGGGTTCAGGAGAGATTCCTCTCTGAATGCATAAGTGTGTCCTGATGTTGTCCTTCCTCCTCTGGAGCGGCGTTACGTAACACAAAGCACCATCTGCTGTGTACACTGATCCATACGCCAAATACTGAACTGAGGGGAAAACTGTCGGAGCGCCGCTGAGTCCTGCCTCTGATCCAGGCGGGAAAACACACGGCCAGGGAGATCAGACCAACACGTAGCATTGATCCCTTTCCCTGTCACGGAATAGCCCTTTAACTGTGAAGCTTTTGATTGGGAGGGGTCCCGTCTCTGCTCACATTCCGGATTCGGTTTTCCCAGAAAGCTTGTGTTTATGTTACCTGGAGGAGGACAGACGTCTGTCTGTCTGTCTGTCTGTCTGTGTCATGACGGGGCCGTGATGGGGTGACGGGGTGACGGGGTGACGGGGCCGTGATGGGGTGATGGGTTGAACCCGGCCGAGCTGTGGATCAGACAGAACCGAAGCTCTCGGCTGCCGGATCGATGAATCGTTCATCAGTACATCGAATCTCTAAACGAGTCTTTTACCTGCAGCCGTGCTGTGGCTCTGAAAGCGTTTGCTTCCTTCTGTCTCCACCCATCACGTGTCCTCGGTGGCATTTGGACCGGGCCGGGTCTGTGTCCGGGCTGAATGGACACGTCAGTAAACCTACACTGGTGGGAGGCCGCTGACCTGCGAGCGCCCGTCCCCGCTCCGCTCCAGCGCTCGCTTTGTTGGAGATGCTCAGGCCTCTCTGGTTTCCTGCGGGTCGGAGGAGGCCGGGGGAAATGGCACTGAGGCGAGGTTGTGGAGAATTGTGCTGACTCAGCCGGTGTCTCCTGTGTCTGTGACCTGGAAACCTCCAGATGGAGGAACATCTCAGCTCAGACCTGTGGTCCTGAGTCGTCTTCTCAGTCATGCTGCTGGGTTTTAAAAAAATATATATATATATGTATATATATATATATATATGTATATGTATGTATATGTATATGTATATAAAATCAGACCTGAGCATCAGACAGCAAATCTGTGGTGATCTTTAAAAAAAAAAAACCAAAAAGATCTTTTAGATTGAATTTTATGACCAAATTTAATATTTATTTTCTACTTTTCTTGGCTGAAAATAAACATATTTTAAAAAATATAAAAGTTTCATACTTTAAGTGTTCATTCAAAATCCAAAAGATGCTGTGGCTTGACCTATATTCAGTCTCTGGATTTGGAAAATATTTTTATTTATTTGGATCCAAATTGTACTCAGTGACTTTTTTTGTTCCTTTTAATCTGCTAACACTTTGTTTGACTGGTTGTGTTTCGAGGGCTTAGTTTGAAATGTAGTGAACCGAGGTTATTTGCTTTGTTAGACGTCAGGCCCGACATAAAAAGCTGTAACCTGTAACTGCTCAGGCTGCAGCTGTGAACCTTTAATTAACACGTTCTGTCACAACCGCTCACTCAGTCTGCGTTTAAATTTGCACCAAAGCAAAAACAGTGTGAAACTGAAAATTGGTGTTTTCATGTTTTTTTTAAATTTTAGTTTAGTTTTTTTTTTAAACATCACCAGAGATGCAGCGAGACGCAGCTGCTCGGCGTCATCGTAACGCTGACGTGACGCTGAGACACGACAGGCAGCTGAAAAGCATCAGTGGCTGGTTTCTGTGGAGATCAGAGGCCCGAGACAAACCGAGACCTGATGGTCTCCTGAAGATGAATCACGGCCCTGCTGTTTGCTCAGTGTGTGTGTGAGAGAGAGAGAGTAAGTGTGTGAGTGAGAGAGACAGAAAGTGTGTGAGTGAGGGGAGGACGAGTTAAAAACATTCCACGATGCCGTGTGTCATATACTGTACAGCGACCTTCACCCCCACCCCCCCGCCCGCAGTAATCACAGTACTAGAGTAAAGCCTTTGGACCTGTTCACTCATTAACTCATCGTTATGTAACAACTCCTTTTGTCAGTAACCTTTGAAAAAATAGATAAAAACGACTAAACAAACAAACAAACAAAAAAAATTACAAGAAGTGCCGTACAAATAGAAGCCTAATATTTTTGTTTTGGTTTTGTGTGAGTGTACTGTACACCTGTATAATGTATATTTTAATATTTATATGCAGCTGTTGTATTAAAGTATATTTTTAAAATAAAACGGAATGGAGCTGATTATTTTCTCCGCTGACGGGAAACCTGCTAATTGATCGTTAGCAGACTCAGACTTGATGATTGGACCAGACAGTTCTTCTGCAGGTGTTGGCTGAGGTGTGATCTGCTGGAGGTGTGTTGTCTTCAGTTCCTGAACAACTGATGAGCGCCACCAGCAGGTCACACCTGGTCACAGCAACGGTGATGATAGCGATTTTATCATGAGACGTCTTCTCTTTGTATAAACAAACAGACAAAGGTAAATATTAACAGTGATGAGGCCAAATCAAGAATCTAAACATAAAATGTAAAAAAACATTGATAAATCAGGTGAAAGGAAAACACCTCAGAGTCTCTTTCAGGTCTAAATTAGGCGAGTCTGACTCGTTACTGGAAGTTAATTATCTACCACATCAGTTGGTGTGTGTTGCAGAGCTGATGAAACAAAAAACAAACAAAGATTCAACACTTTTAAAAAAAAATCATTTATTGATCCTGGTAACATGTAGTGTTTAAGGAGCATCACGGTCGAGCGTTTCCTTCAGTGAGTTACTGTTTGATTGCACGACGCCCAGCTCTGGAAAAACACACACACACACACACTCACTGATTCTCAGTTTGTCAGGAGTCAGACTCCCTGCGTTCAGTGTCGGGATGATATCAGGAAGAGGTCGCAGGTCTCTGATTGTGAGGTAATGGAAAAGAAGCGAGTGACTCAGACGTTTGGCTGAGTCGTGTCCGGGGCTCGCCGCTCCAGGACTGGACAAAGTACCACTGTGAGCTCAGGTCACGTCAGGACTCGCTGTGTCACGACGCAGAGACCACTGAGGAGAAGTGAACACATTTACATCCTTTTTCCCCCCCATTTTTACAAAATTCTTGAGCAGCTTCTACGTTAAAAACAACAAAACATTTCAACCCCAGGACAAAATTAAAAAACCAAAATCATATGTAACAGTGGAGTCAGTTTCACTGAAATCTGTAAAAATTCATTACAAATCACATCATTTTTTGGTACATAAATAATCATCTCCCACCGTGGGATGGACAAAACACAAAGTCACGACTCATCAAAACATTTGGTCCATTGACAGCAGAGAAACACAGTAGATGAGCAGAGTGAGATGAACCCTCTCAGGATCATCAGGCTTTTTCCTCAAACATGGCTTGAAAATAGCTCGGTCTTTTTCCCTTCTTCCCTTTTCATTTCATGTTCGTTCCCTTAAGGGGAGTCGCTTTTTGGAAATCAGGTTTCAGTTGGTTTCATCCAGACACTGAGCAGATCTCAGCTTATCGCGGTTAAAAGGTCTCCTGGCTGGGTCTCTGTGCTGATAAAGATCTGGGCCGCAGGGACGAGGGTCTCTGCAGGACAATGGCGCCATTCAAGTATCACGGCACAGTCCGAGGCCGCTGACGTCAGCGCTCTGCGGGACTCTGGATGTTTCACTGTGACGCTGAACCTCGGTGAACTGTCCAAACTGCCAGGAAACGGGAAACTGGCTCTTTGAGGGAAAGGCGAGCGGCTGATTCTGTAAAGCCGAGCTGATTCTCTTCATCTAAAGTGACCTTGAGGAGAAGAAAGGGAAACGTTCGTCTTATCTGACACAGGCTCCGCGCTTAAAGCAGCGCGATCAAAGAAAACACAGAGAGGACTCTGATCTCCAGACTCGTGAACCCGTCACTGGATTGTGATCGTGGGAGTCTTTCTCAGGGGAGGAGCTTCTCCCTCCTCCACCCAGAGGAGGCTCAGGACCTCGGCCTGCCGCTGCTCCCGCTGGTGGATCCTCCGCAGGCGCAGGATGTAGAGCAGGATGGCCAGAACCACCACCAGGATGCAGAGCGAGAAGAGGTGGTGGTTGTAGACGAAGGAGGAGCGCAGCCAGCTGGGGTGACTCTGCCGCAGCGCCTCCTGCTGCAGGTCCCTGAAGCAGAGACACAACACGAGAAGACGAACAACGTGAACGACTGTGACACGTGACTGGCATCTTAAAGCGAGTCCTGTTCTCATCGCGCTCTGGCCACTCTGCACACAGGAAGTGGAATGCATTATGGGAAGCTGACGCTCTGTTCCAGCTTCATTGGTTTAGGGTCATTACCTGAGAGGCAGGAAGCGGGTTTTGTACAGGATGGCTCCCAGAGTCCACTGGACCTCCTTGTCGTAGACCAGCTGGGCCGTTTTCAGACTCTGGTAGTCGATGGGGAAACCGAAACCAGAGTGCAACACCTCGTACATCCAGGCCGATTTGAAGCACTGATACCTGGGTTACAGGAGCAGCGTCATGTGTCAAACAGCTCCACCTTCTGGACAAGCTGTAACCTGTTTTCCACTGTGTATATGTGTGTGTGTGTATCAACAGTTTCCTAACAATTCATCACTGATGGTTCTGACTCAACTGTATGAACTCAGTCACAGTCAACCTACTTGAGTCTACTGATGTCGGCCTGCTGTGCGAACAGGTGGTTGTCCAGACGCTGTTTCAGTGTCGACCACTTGGTCGAGCAGTAATCCTGAAAAAATCCAGACCCAAACAAACGTCCATTAAACCGACAAATCACTTGTCACGGCCTGGTCCCTCATGATAACTGACAGACAGACAGACAGGCGGTGTGTTGGTGGTTACCATAGCAGCCTGGGAATACTTCTCGCTGTCGTACTGTCCCCCCATCCTCAGCACGTCCTCCATACAGTAATAAAACTCTGAGAAGCCGTAAAACTCGCTGTTGCTGAAGTTGATGGGCGCCTGAGGGGAAACACATGCTGTGAGTGTATTTTTCCACTATGTCAGTGTATTTTTCACCGAAATGAAAACTTGAATGACTGGTACCTGATATACACCTCCAGGGGACATGGTGCCATTGTGGAGGCCCAGGAAGGGCTGCACAGCCTGCTGACAGCGAGCCCAGTCACCCTGACCCCTCAGGTACAAGGTGTGGTTGTCCCTGACAACCGCGTCCGAGAGGCCGAGCGGGAGACACGGATCCAGGTGCGGTCTGTCCTCACTCAGGCCCGTCTGTGTGGTCAGAAGCCTGGACATGAAAAACACAGAGCTAATCACTGAACGACATCTTCACCTGAATATGTCAGCAGACTGTTCCACATTACACACCACCTGACTGCATCTCACAGACAGCAAATACTGACCAGGGCTCGTGGGTAATGCCTCCTCATTTTAAACACTACTACTACTACCACTTCATAACAATAAAAATAACAACAACAACAACAATAATAATTAACTTGTGTGAAACATCTCGCCCATCTTCTCTCTTTTTCATCCATTGCATTTTAAAGAAGAATATAGTATAGCTATAACGTCTTCAGGCAAAGTAAACTACATCCCTGACAATGTGTGTGTGTGTGTGTGTGTGTGTGTGTGTGTGTGTGTGTGTGTGTGTGTGTGTGTGTTTGTGAACCTGAGCTTGTCGAGCGTGTTGTTGACCAGCTGGTCCTCGTATCGCTGCCTGGCCATGTTTCCGCCGAAGCCGAGGAACGTGGTGACGTAGACTCTGTACACGTGTTGCGTGTGCTCGACGTCGCAGCCCAGATTAAACTCGGCCAGAACGCTCTTCCCCGCCTCCTCCTGCAAACAGGTCAGAGACGTTACTCTCCAACTCTGTCACTTTGAAGATATTTTAATGATATTTAAAGATATGATAAATATATACAGTTAAACATTCATGGGCAGTAGAAGAGAGCACTGCACCGCCTCACCTCCTCTGGTGACTTGAAGGTGATGGCACTGGGAACCTCGTAGGCAATCTGCAGAGAAGCTCCACCCATATCCATTATTCCCACTGTACGCCGTCTGCTGATTGGCTGCTGGTTCTGTGACCCAGTTGTCACCTCAACTCTGGCGTCCTCTGAGAAGCACGAAGGTTTTTCAGAGTTATGATTGGTCCACTGTTACGGACTGATACCAGTGAATGAGGTGAAGGTGAGCTTTCGTTCTTTTACCGCACACTTGTTTAAAAGGTGTCAGTCTCACACACGCCCCGTTACACACTCACACTCACCCTCATCAGCGTGATCAAAGCGTCCCAACACAAAGTTAATGCCAATCCATGCATACACTCCTTATGGTGGGGAGGTGGCAATCCGTGACGAAAACACCCAGAGAACAGTCAGGCGTTATTTCAATAACCAGTATCAGAGGATATTATTGATGCAATAGTCCAATAAAAATGTCCTCTCACCTTCCTGTTTCCCAGAGATGACCTCAGCATGTGACCTGGAAAACAGGAAATCAAACTCCAGAGGAACATCAGTGACAAGGTCGTCCAGGATCGCTGCCTGTTGGCTACAAACACAGGAGCGGAGCACAGACATCAGATGACGATTAAAATCTTACATGTCCGAATGCACCAGTACAAGACTGTAAATAACAAAACATGTTTTTTTGAATGATTAATAACCACATGTTTCTCCGTCTACCTCTCTGGCAGCAGCCTCATGCCGGCCGTACACAGGATGTAGAGCGGCGTCTCCTTGTGTTTGTTTTTCGGGACGTGAGTGGCAGCGAAGCGGAGGAGAGGCTGGAGGTAACTGCTGGCCTGTGACGGGGTCCTTGCCAGAGTGGAGATGCCTGTGAGGAGCAGCGGTATGTGGTTCAGGTTTGATATCTGACTGATTTATTATCCAGTCACTTCAATCCGTGTACTCTATTGACTGGGCTCCATCTTAAAGGTGAATGAATGATTAGTACAAACAAATGTAGACCCTTGAGTCCTGATACTCGTGATCATAACTGAAATCATCAGTGTTATGATCATGCAGCTGACACTGTGTCACATAAACAGTTCCACAGGGACCAGATCTAACATAAACGCCGTTCGAGAGCATCATGTCACAGGGTTCAAATATCAGTAACCTTTAACTGCTGCTGCTGGAACAAACTGTATCTTATCAATCTGCCGTGACAAAGTCACACAGGCTGAATGAGCCTCACCACACTCGTGACTGATTATTTAAACAATGTCATCAGTGTCACGACAATTACACAGACACTGACAACAACAACACACTCAACAACACAAACAGAGCTACAGGTGAGGTCCAGCTCCTCACCGGGTTTGATCTTCTTGACAACAGGCTTGCGGTCGTGATCCCTCATCTGTCGGATGTCCAGCAGGGTGTGGGGATTCCCGTTGTGTGGGGGCCAGTAGTACACAAAGACCCGAGAGCCGCTGCTGCCACAGTCCACCACGATCCCATAATTCAGAGCTGGGTTGAGGACATCAGTGGTCTCCATGGACTCCGCAATGGAGAGATACCTGGAGGAGAACACACACTGTGAAGCCGTCACACAGCCAGAATATTCAACAGCAGCTGTAAAAGCTTCACAGTGCCAGAGGCCACTGCCACTGGAGAGAAAACGTTATTAGAGTAAATATGTATCATGCAGATATGTTCAAACACAAGCGTGACATCAGGAAGTGGGAATAAAACTACAGAAAGACTCGGTGATCTTTGTATTTACATCCGTCCTTGGCGGCTGAAGTGGACACCTGCACTGAGTCTCACACACTGAGACACTGAGCTGATAACTCATCTTACAAACACTGTTATCAGCTGCCTCTCCTGACTGAGGGGTTTCCAGCTCCCGCTGTGACTATACAAAGGTTTATACAAAATAGACCCACACAACTGTGCAATATTTTTTTTTAAATTGAAAATTTTTTGGTGCCAGGACAAAAGACAACAAAGACTGAGAACATTGGTCTCACGTTTCAAAACCGTATCTCCACCAGTGAACATGATCATGATCTCCAGCTACCCCCCCGTCTGTCCACTCACTTGTTGACTCGAGCTCCAGGTCTTCGCTGAGGGCCCCACAGGAGCCTCTGCTGGGTCCCGAGGATGAGGAGAGTGGAGATGATGAGGAGCAGAAGCAGCAGCAGCCTCTGTCTGGGGGCACATCCCAGAGACAGCAGGGACACGCTGCAGTACCAGGAGGCTGGTAGGCAGGATAAAGTGATCCTGCAGGAGGTAAACAAACACAACTCCTGTCAACACTGCAGAGTGAGACTAACTTTAATCAGACACTGTTTTCAGTTGATTACCTGGCCATGAGTCCACGTCTGCAAAAATCCCACAGACCACAGTCGTCACCTCATGGTTCCTGCAACGCGATCAGGATCCTGTCTGAAGCTCGGGCTCCTCCCCGCGTCTGAGGGGAAGGAGGTGTAGAAAAATGTCAATATTGACCAACAGTCCTATACCATCTGAGATATAACAGGTGGAACTCGATGGCACTTTCACACGGGTACAGTTTACTCTGTTGTAATAAGGAAGGTTGTGTCCCTGTGTCATTAGTCCTCACCATAATTCCCCTGAGAACAAATAATTAGGTACAACCAGAGGAGACAGGACTTGATTGGCTGATTGACAATCAAAGTCATGGTTTCTTACAAAACCAGCCAAACGCTGACTGATGCCAACAACAACAACAACTGAGCTATGGCACATTAGACAAAGTAAACAATTAGACTTTTAGACACGGTGGCACGATTTACGTCATATCCTCCTAATAATAATAATAATGATCAGATCACAAGGAATTCATTGACAGATTAATTAATAATAAAAATAATCAACAGTCTTGTAGCAGTGTTGTATATTTAAGTATGAACCTGACTTACAAGGTCTCTAAACTAGATACTGTATATTTTTAGCATCGGCACAGGTCATTATTACTAGACAAGATAACTAGTTTATATCCTGGTTATGGAACCTAGTTACATACAAACACAATTAAAGTGACTGATGGATGAAACAAAAAAACTCAAAGAATATGGTCTATACAAGCTGCTATTAGCAAACACTCAGCTTACAGACACATTACTAATGTAGCAACTGGTACCGGCTAACTCGACCACTGAGGTTCATGTACATCCATAAGCTAGCACTGTGATACAAACCTCTCCGCCGCCGTGACAACAAACTCCCGTGGAGACCTTTCACTCGTGTCCCTCTGTGAAAATCGTGTTTCCTTTGTGTTGAATTCGCCGAGTTGATTTAAATCACGACGACGAGCAAACGAGAAGGAAGTGATCGAAAGAAATAAAACCCGACTGTCTTCCGGTCGCCCGTGGACCACGTGACGTGATCTAATACGTCATTTTGGGCGTAAAGTCGCATGTGGCGTTCAGTGCAGTAGGATTAATGATGTCCTGTTTAGGGTACCGATAAAATTTGTATTTCTGTATTCATGTAGATATTACATTTTGTTTTCGTTAGTACAATATAAATCCGTTTGTTCACAGCTATTTATGCATTCACCTATTTCCCTATTCACTCGTTAAATGTTCTTTTTCATTCAGTTCCTTATCTCGAATAATCGAGTTTAGCCTGTCTCGTTTAATCACGTGAAAACGCGACAAATGCCGAATAATGCCACAAATATATGACAAATGCGTTCGCCACTAAACGATTATTTTAGGCTCTAATAAAATAAATGTAAAGTTTTATTTTGGTAAGGTACTGCTGAATCCATTGTAAACAGTCGTGTAATCACTTCCTGTACACGTGACCTTTGATTTATTCCTGCTGTTACGCAACCTTTAATGGGAACACTGAATCCCCACCCACTTTGTTCACCCGCCTGATAAAATATCAACTCGACCAATTATAGAGACTGACGTAGAGATTGGCAGTTCTTTCGTCCAATAAGCGCCACCGTCTTGTATGACACAAAACCCATTCGCCCGCGCGGACGGCTCCTTCCTGCCTGCAGCGCAGGAGCAGCGTCCCGCGGAGTCTTCGCCTCGGTGGCCGGAACGCCAGCTACTCCACCGGGAAGGCAGCGCCAACTGGCGGGTCGAAAAAACCCCTGAGCCGAACACACTTGTCGGACTAAACTCTTGGTCGTTCGGATGGAAGCGGACGGTTTCGTGTCCCGGCGAACGTCTGTGGAAACACCGGGGGTCGACAGCCGGGTCGCCGCCGCCGGTGCAGAGTTTCGATGGCTGGGCGGCAGGCTGCTGAACGCCACCGGGGGCTTCGCCGGGCCTCTTTCACCCAGAAAGCCAGGGGAACAAGACTTTACCCCGGTGTTGCATCGACCAACGCCGGAGAGCCCCACCTCCGTGGAAGCTGAAATCGACTATGAAGGACTGCCTCAGGGGGCAGCCACCAGCACTCACATGCTAGCTGGAGCCGTGGCAGGAGTCATGGAGCACTGCCTCATGTATCCCATCGACTGTGTCAAGGTATCCGCTCCAAAACATGCACCACACTGCGCATATCTAAACGCTTATGTCCAGTTTGCGCCACGCTGAAAGCAGCCGCTGGTGTTCAGCGCAAACCGGCTGTAAACAGCGGCCTGTGTACAAGCCTGAAACCGGCTAGCCGACAAGCTAACGAGGGTAACCTTGCTAACAGAGGTCAGTCGTCCGACCAACTTTACCTAAACAGGAAACGGCTAAAGACGAAATGTTCAGAGAGCTATAAAACCCTGCGTTTCAGTGTGTCACGGTTGTGTTATTCGTTTTAATTTAAATGTGTGAGAGAGTTAGAGAGTTAGTCAAGCTAAAACGCTACGTACGCTCACACTAGCTTACGAGCTAATACTGGGGATACGAGCCTCCTTTACTAGCTTTACTAACTCCATTATCGGACAAATGGCCGTTCTAATCTAACACTTGATGATGGTGATTCTGACGCCTCGTCCCGAGACTGTGTAAACACACAAAGGAAAAGTAACACTGAGCAACAGCTTTGCCGGTCAGTGTTTGTCATTACACAACAGTTGTCGGGTAATATTGACACGTGAAAGACTGAAACGACAGAAAAGAGTTTAATCCATATAAATTGCGGTAAACCGAGGTGTATTTGTATTGTTGCTGTGAGGTTGGGCTGTTGGGTTGCAGGGAGGTCATGTGGAAAGTACACTGTGATGAAATAGTAGAGAGTGGATGATTAACTCATAGGGCACAGGTCGTTTAATCAATAGAGGACAGTCCAGATAAAGGGTTTTCTTTAGGGTGAAAGACATATGGAACAGGCAAAAGGAGACATGGTGGTGAGCAGATTTGTAAGAGATGTCAGTCGCCTTTGCCTGTAAGAATTTACTGTAGTGTAAACCAATACACATGACATAACAGACCACTTTTATGGCAAGTCAACCACATGTAATGTAAAAATGTATCCCAGTTAGTTCTTCTTTATCCTAACAAGTTTAATCAGCCCCCTGATTTTAATTTATTGATTGTTGAATATTTGTTCTGATACATGGCCACATTTATTTTCTGCAATGAATTGGTATAGTGTGTATGACAGCTGAGGCTGTAGTGTCTCTCCCTAACATGGTGCTTAAAGTTGACCTTACTCTGTACAATTTCAAATGCACACCAAGTCTAACAATAGTAGTTTGATGAAGTTGTGGCCATTCTTGAACAGGAACGGTCTGAGAAAACAAAAATGTCTCCAGGAAGGTATGTTGGAATTGTGTTTATTATTTCCTGTTGCAAGAGAGGAAGGCACATGACGTACAGAAAGTGTCTAAACATTTTCATATCTGGAAAAGTCTGATAGTATTTACGGTAAATTATCTTTGGAATTGCGACAGTCCTTCTGATATGAAAACCATATCTGACCAAACCAGCTTGTTACAGACCTAGTTATACTTCCTGGATGTTCACAGGTATTTCCCAATCCTAAAGAGTCCCGATGTATACAGGTAGGATAAAGGCATTTAAAGAAGTCACCATCACTAAAAATATAGATTCATATTCAAATATGTGTTTCTCAGGTTTGAGGAACTTTTCTTGACACGGTCTTTCATTTGACAGATCATTCTGTTAATTTGCTAATTTCTGCTTCATGATGCCCTGTAACAAACGCAAACTGGCGTGTGTGTGTATTGTATTAATTGTGACATTAATTAGCTCTTCTTCCTGCTAAAGGACACAAAAATATGAGGAAACCCGAAGGCAATAACGTTTGTTATATTTCCTGGAATGTTTCATTTACTCGTTTAAAGATCGATTTGTTCCTGTCACTGTCCTCTTAGTTTTAAACAGTTTTATGACAAATGACAAATTCAGAATGATGTATTTGTATTCCTCTGACAAATGTGGTGTGAAATTGCATTAGGCTTCTTGTTTTGATTAGCGCACCTTCCCCCATGAGACCATTTAAAGCATAAGTCAGCTGACCTCGGAACAGTAGTATTTGAACTTCACCACCCCAGCAATTGAGAAAGGCAAAGAAAACAAGTCATATGGTTAACAGGCTGTATTACTTAGTTGATGCTCACAAGACTGACACAGTTACAGTGAGAAATCAGTTCTCAGTAAGTAAGTACGAATAAGTGCAAATGTTCTGTGTTGATAATCAGCCAAGACATTTTCAAACTTACAAATTGTAAAATTAAAGTAATAATAATAATAGTAATAATCATACCATTAAAAACTCACACACTTAAATTGATGCTGTGCAGTTAAAAAAAAAGGACAATTAAAAACTAAAGGCTTGGTTTGTGTAAATAACTAGAGGATTTGGTTACTTTTTCCCAGAAGCTGGAACAGGAATGTCCACATGTTCCTGGAGGAGGCAGTCATGCTCCCTCCTCCTCTCTGAATATTAACCCTGAGGGGAGGGTGGAGCTGAGACAGCTGGGGGTGGGTGGAGGCAGGGGCTTTTCACTCATTGCGTGTTATGAGAAGTTTCAGACTTCCACAAACTTTTGAAATGTGCTAATTTCTGTGGTTTGCTGTTGCTTTCACTCGATGACACACGGATGTTCAGTTTACAGTGATGGAATGCTAGATTGCTAATCGTAGGTGCTTCTTTATGAATAACTTGTCATGTTATACAGTATATTCACGTGTGTGTGTTCCTGTCGTTCCCAGACGCGTATGCAGAGCCTGCATCCTGAACCAGGAGCACGTTACAGGAACGTGATGGATGCTCTGCAGCAAATTGTCAGGAATGAGGGAGTGTGGCGGCCAATCAGAGGGGTGAACGTGCTGGCGGTGGGTGCGGGACCCGCTCATGCTCTGTACTTCGCCTGCTACGAGAAGATCAAGTTTTCACTCAGAGATGCTATTCACCCTGGAGCTAACAGCCACTTTGCTAATGGTAAGGAGACGTTTGGAGGCTCCATCATCTTTGCTCACTACCTTTTAATGTAATGTATAAACAGTGTCGGTCGTAGTTGTAATTCAACTTGCTCTTTTCGGTGTTTTGCAGGAGTGGCGGGCTGCATGGCCACAGTGCTGCACGACGCCATCATGAACCCAGCTGAAGGTAAACACCCCCACCAAGAGAGAAAAACCCCCCCCCCCCCCCCCCGCCCCGCTTAATGTCTCAGCTGACCCCACTCTGCACAGTGACGACTGTCTGTAGGTCTGATAATACAGCAAAAGATCTCGCTGTCCGCCAGAGAGCTCAGTCAGTCAGTCAGAGGGTGCATGTCTGCTCTCAGGACACTTGGTGGAGCTATAGACTCAGATGTGCAACAGTGGAAGCTTTACACTAGAAAACCAAACTACTATTGTGGGCCACATTTTTTTATAATCTACTATCTAATCTATTGTTTAATGTTGAATCTATATCTATTTCCCATATAATCCACCTGTTGACTTTCTGAGACCCTGGGTTTGGTTTCATTCAATGACTCACTTCCTTTCTCTTGTTAATGCCTCCGTGCTGTTTCTTTTTTTTGCCTCCTCTGTGTTTCTCTCAGTGGTGAAACAGCGAATGCAGATGTTCAACTCACCATATCACAACGTGTTGGGCTGTGTGGGCTCTCTGCTAAGGCGCGAGGGTCCGGCTGCTTTCTACCGCAGCTACACCACCCAGCTGACCATGAACGTGCCCTTCCAGGCACTCCACTTCATGACTTACGAGTACCTCCAGGAGCTCCTCAACCCCCACAGACAGTACAACCCTTCCTCCCATGTCGTGTCCGGCGCGCTGGCTGGAGCTCTGGCTGCCGCTGCCACTACTCCGCTGGACGTCTGCAAGACCCTCCTCAACACGCAGGAGGCTCAGGCCATTCATGTGATCCAGGCAGAGGCCGCGGGAGCAGCTGCCGCCGCCGCCGCAGCCCCGGGCAGCCGCCACATTTCTGGTCTGGGTGAGGCTTTTCGGACAGTGTACAGGATGGGAGGCATGCCGGCTTTCTTTAAAGGTGTCCAGGCCCGTATCATCTACCAGATGCCTTCCACAGCCATAAGCTGGTCCGTGTACGAGTTCTTCAAATACATCATCACTAAGCGGCAGCATGAGAGACAGCTGCGTGGAGACCGTGATGGAGACAAATAAACAACTGGCAGTGGGACTGGGTATCGGCAACAGCATGTCGATCATTGGTATTTAATTTTCATCCCACAGGGTTTGAAAAAAAAATACTAATATTTGAGCAAAAAGTCAACTTGAATCTTTTCAGTGAGAGGAAGTTTGGGCAGTGTGGATGACATCATATAAGATGAAGACAAACTTCTTCCCTCCATAATCGAAGATTTGTCAACAAACGCACATCATTACCTACGTATGTCAGATCACAGCCTTGCATCAGCTGACAGGAAGTCGTACTTACAGGACCTGCCTCATATAAATCTCAAAAATATCTTTTGACTACATACAGTGCAGTTTTCAGACACTTTTGTTTAGATCACATCCTGAACTCTAATATAATGGTTCAATATAACAAATATTCATATACTGAGAAATTGCACTGTAAAATGTGTCATCATGCTCTTAACGCACACATTACACCTGAAGAGTAGTAAAACCTTCTGACCTCAGGGGGGCACTCCACAACAGAAAACATGTGATTGTTTCCTACAAAGTTGTGTAAGTTTAAGTTCAGCGGTGATTCATCACCTCCACCTGACTGTTCTGTCCCCTGTTTATGTTTTTCTAAAGAAAAACACAGCAAGAGAAAGCAAAAAGTTCCCTCCTGTAGCTTCATTATGATTTTATAATAACATTATTAATATTACATTTGTTGTTGACTGACTGAGTGATGCAGGTAGATATAAAAGAAAAGATTTCTTTTTGAAATAGCGTTCATCCTAAGAATAATGTCACATATTGGACACTAAAGCATTCACTATACCACTACTTGTTCTGAAAATAAAACATTTTCAGAATAAAAGACAGGAGCCTTGCATAGAGCATCAGTAGAGATCTGAAACAAGATTCATTTTTATTACAAAAGCCAAAAGTTTTAAGTTTTATATCAATCTAGCACTTACTAATTATTACTGTTGGGACAGGAAACACCTCTAACGTCTATTTCTGTACATGCCTTATATTAGCCGCCGTACATCCAACGCACAACAACTACAAAGAGATTCTCAGATACAGCGATAATATTGTGTTTTGAAGCCATAAAGCAGGAAGAAAAGTACGTGTGTGTGTGTGTGTGTGTGTGAGAAACCTATGGATAAATATAGATAACCCCAAAAAAAGACTAACCAGCTAAGTTTTGGAGTTTTGGAGCTAACTTGTGTGTACACATATGTGAACGTGCATGGTTTTTTCCCCCAAGACTGTGCTGTAAAAAGAAAAGCAGGATTTTGTACAAAGTGAACAAAATCCTCATCTGGAAAGTTACAAAAAGGAAAACGTGGATTGTTTTAAATTCACACAAAACACACATGTGTTTGTGTGGTTGTGTGGTTGGAGGGGTAAACGGATAAAGAGTATTTTAAGATGATGGTAGCGGGTGTGTGTCTCATGTTAAGCCAAGTTGTAACACTGGGGAACCAAAGACTGAGCAGGAGAGGGAGTGGTGGTTTGTCAGGGGACATCGCCAATGTGCAATGCTTGAACACTGTGTAAGCGACACCTGTATTTTGTGAATTGTAAATAAACTCGCTAAGGCAGCTCCTCGCAGAAGCAGGGTCTTCTCTTGGTGCTGACCGTCAAAGCGCTGGGAGAACATCAGTCCGTCTGCCTCGTTCCTTTCTTCTCGCGAGAGTAAACCACACAAAAATCTGTCTCACAACGTGCAATGACTCGAGCATCATTGTTGCTGCAATGCTAAAATATATTTGATCAGTTTGTTGTCTTGTAAATTGACGTTTTGTCTTGTGTCATTTGTTTGTGTTGGGTAATTTAACGTTTGTAAAATGAATGGTGTAATATAATCAAAGATTAATGACAGATCTTTCCACATGTTTAGAATTTTTCCCCCTGAAACTGAGGTTTTGATGTGTTGTGATCAGCGTTGTGTTTACTCTGTGATAACACAACACTTAGAAGTTGTTTGATAGACAAACTAATGAGTGTGAGAGTTGTGTCTTCATGCTGCCTGGTTGGAGGCTGAGCGGTGAACCTGACACAGCTCCACCTCGCAGCAGATCCTGTTTCACTCAAGGCCCCCGTGTTTGTTGTTGTTCCCTGCGGCCTACAAGCTAAAATGTTGTCTTTTACATCTTGCCAGAACCCTTTTCCCTCCCTCTCTTGTTTCTCTTTCAGTGTCGGAGCGCTGACGCGTAAGCTGATCCATTAAGTCGCACAGGAAGGTCTTGGCATGTGAGGTCACGACCTCGTCAGGCCTGGAGGCCGCACGGCAGCAGGTCCAGTCACAGCCACGGTCAACATCAGGCACGCGCGCACGTGTGTGTGTGTGAGGAGGTGAAAAGCCAAGACGAATGAGGTGACGCACGCACACTCACAACTTGCATCTCTGACACCACACACACACACACACACCAGCACCCTGTCGTCCTCGTCTGTGATGAATGGTTTGACTCTGGTGTTAACATGTGGGACGAGCGTCTAATCTCTCCATCGGTGACGCTCGGCCTGCGAGTCGCACAAACACAAACTGTCTCGCTCGCCATGTAGCTGTAAGAGCCAGTAAAAACAGCATTAATCATAGTCCAGCTTGGCAGCGCCCCCCGGTGCCCACACGTGCCGCCTGCTCTAATGAAATGCCCCGTTAAACAGTTTGATCCCCATGAGGGAAAACTCCCTGAAGCTCACTGAAGATGATTCATGTGATTCATTCAAAATCAAAGAAGCAACGTTGACAAAAACTTATTCAAATACTAAACAGCGTTAGCCCATTAGCCACCATTAGCTTATGCATCTAGGTGAACATGCTTTTCCTTCTATTCATGTCGTTCTAATAACGTTAATGTTATTCTTACTTTTTTTTCCCAGGTAAAAGGTGATGACATCTTTGTTTGTTCAGGCCTGGAGGCCGCACGGCAGCAGGTCCAGTCACAGCCACGGTCAACATCAGGCACGCGCGCACGTGTGTGTGTGTGTGAGGAGGTGAAAAGCCAAGACGAATGAGGTGACGCACGCACACTCACAACTTGCATCTCTGACACCACACACACACACACACACCAGCACCCTGTCGTCCTCGTCTGTGATGAATGGTTTGACTCTGGTGTTAACATGTGGGACGAGCGTCTAATCTCTCCATCGGTGACGCTCGGCCTGCCAGTCGCACAAACACAAACTGTCTCACTCGCCATGTAGCTGTAAGAGCCAGTAAAAACAGCATTAATCATAGTCCAGCTTGGCAGCGCCCCCCGGTGCCCCCACGTGCCGCCTGCTCTAATGAAATGCCCCGTTAAACAGTTGGATCCCCATGAGGGAAAACACCCTGAGGCCCACTGAAGATGATTCATGTGATTCATTCAAAATCAAAGAAGCAACGCTTGACAAAAACTTATTCAAATACTAAACAGCGTTAGCCCATTAGCCACCATTAGCTTATGCATCTAGGTGAACATGCTTTTCCTTCTATTCTTGTCGTTCTAATAACGTTAATGTTATTCTTACTTTTTTTTCCCCAGGTAAAAGGTGATGACATCTTTGTTTGTCATAATCTTTTACTGTCAGTTTATTGTTTTTTGACTTAAGTGCCTTGCTCAAGAGTAACTCAAAGCGTTATTCACTCCGGCCCGCAGACTTTCCCCAGCTGCTGCAGGACTCAAATTAATGAGTCTAATGATTTTTTTTTTTTTTTTTTTGCGAGACGCGCAGCACAATTTATGTGTGTTATTGTAAAGCTGGACAGTTTGGGATAAATCTCTGTGGGCAGCACTGGATAAACACCGTATACTCTTGTATCTTCCCAGAAACCTAATGTTTTCGACCCAGAAAGCTGCACCAGTGGACGGATAAATGTGGATCGCAGGGTAAATATTTAGATATCTGCGGCTGATGGACGAGCCTCAGTCCGTCTCTTGGCTGGTCTTTCCCTTGTCTCCCACCCCGGGACACGGGAAACCGGTTAGCAAGACATTTCTAAACATCCACATCCATTGCGAAATCTATTGCGTTGACGTCAGGGAGCATTACGTGTGCGCGGGCTGAAGAGACACTGTGCAGGCCCCGAAAAGCACTTTACCTTAAAGCTTGTGGGTGTCAGATTCTCAATTGGTGAATATCTCATTTAAACTCCCACAGGCTGAGATCCACAGGAACAGCAATAGTTCAACAGCCAACAACGCTCCTTCAAGTCTGACCAATGAGGCAACAATTATAATCCAACAACCAAATCAAAATGTTTTGATTTTAGCATCAGCACTAGATCGTCACTTTATATTTGCAGACACGTAGGACCTGGGAGGATCGATCAGACCAAATGCAATGGAATGTTGACGTGAAGATGCTGTTATGGTGTATCGTCACCTGAGACTAAAGATGGTCTCTTGCTCAGTTGGTTGCAATCTGCATCTTCACCACTAGATGCCGCTAAATCCTCCATATTGAACCTATGAATGAAGGCATCCATGAATCACAGGTTCTATCAAACCTTACTTCAGACAGACTGACACTCTGGGTCAAAAGGTCAATATCGCGAGTAGCTAAGTGCTGAACCAGGGCCGTGGCAGAACTGGGCCCTGGGTCGCAGAGTCCTGGAACAGATTCCCAATCTGTCGTTATGGTCCAACAAATCCACAAAGTAAAGCAGTGTGTTTGTGACCCAGATGCAGCGTCAACAGAAGCAGTAGATGACAGTAGATGGTTAGCGGGGGTCCCTGTGCATATACTGCATCAGTAGCAGTAGCTGTGCTCTTACTGCAGTAACTTGGCTATGAGTTGTGTCAGTGTGTTAGTGGGTGCAGCCTGTCCGGGCCTGTTGGTGCTCGACGCCGCGGCCCGGGTGTCCGTGATGGGCGTGTGGGTGGAGTGAGGCTCTTTTTTTTTTTTTGATGACCAATCATAAGAGGCGTGTGAGCCTGTGCAGCAGCGTGTGGGCGTTGTGACGGCAGCGGAGATTGAGATTGAAGAAACGCTCTCTGTGGTGCAGATATACAGAGACGACATGATGATCAGAGAACCTGAATGTTTTCTCTTCAACTGTTCAACTCATGCATCAGTGAATAACCACAAAAAAAGAAAAAGAAAAATCAGTTTTTCCTGCGTCCTCACAGTTTGATACAGTTATCTGAGTGTGGGCTCCCTGATGATACAAAGTTACATTTACATTTAAAAACTCATATTATTGCATTGTTGTCGTGATGTATTGTTGTTTGGGCTCAGAGAAAACCTTGGCTCCGTGTGTTGGCACTGACGGGGTTAAGAAAGATGGTAGTAAACCTCGGTGGTAACTTCATCCCACTGTAAACATGTGAAACAAATGACTGATCACTTTTGGGAATTTTCCACGACGGCGCACGTTCACCACATTTTCACCCTCTAGTCTAATGTGCTATATTTATGTTCCTCAGTTTGGTTGTAGTATGAAACAGTATGAGACCCACTGGTACTGAAGCACTGTAGACACAAGCCTCTGTTTAACGTGTATTTTTACTTTACTTATTACGTATCCTGTAACACTGGTTTATTTATCAGTATATAGAACCTCTTATGTCCAGTTATACTCACCACAAAATATATGAACCGCTTTACTTAATAATCCTGTGACAAGCAGGATGATAATATATGATCATAATATTATGAGCCAGAGGATGATTGACATAATAATTATTGGAATTGCATTTTTTAAATCTGGTTGGATATGGGCACTTTTTTTTTTTTTTTTGATTTCAGCTAGAAGTGAGTGATTTCCCATCAGGCTTTGAAAACTCCTGCAGGGACACAGTCATATTGTGCATGAATTCTAGCTTGTGGTGGTAATAATAATGATAATAATGATAATAATAATAATAATAATAATAATAATAATAATAATAATAATAATGAGAGTAATAATAATAATAATAATAATAATAATGCCTCTTGTGTTTGTACATATCCACAGAGCAGCAGCAGCTCTCTTCAGTGTGCGTCCCAGCTTCTCTGTCACATAGTGAAGATTCCAGGTAAGAAGTTTTCTTTGTTCATTTGTTTTTTAATCATGATAAAACCCAGTGTGAATGATGTCAGAGTATATGAATATAGAACGTGTACATATGCATGCGTAGCAGTGGTTGAGGAGTTGTGTGTTATTACTGGTTTAAGCTGTAGGCGTCTGCAGAAGCAAAGCAGCTGCAATAAGGTCTGTACTGTTGTTTTATTTACTTAGATGCTGTATTTAATTTTTATTTATATTACATATTCTTCTTTGGTATTATTTTAACTGCCTCTGTATTCCACCAATCCACCAATATTCTCAATATTTCCTTTTGAGACGTTGCTTTGCTTTTATTTATTGGACATGTGACTGTAGGTTTTACACTCAGGTGTGTGTGACGTGTTTGTCAAATATGTTTTTAACAGTGCTCAGCTCCATAGTATAAGAATAATGCAAACATGTTTTTGCATTACTGTAATTTATACGAAAAATAATTACGGAATACTATATAATAAATGACAGGGTTTTTAATTCTGTGGA
>JAFBJQ010000724.1:194937-226530 GCA_016785345.1 Trinectes maculatus | reverse complement strand
TACATATATATATACTGTTATAATGAAATAATCTCCGATGCGTAAAATGCGTGAAACCATTTTACGCATGCGGCGCTCAGAGGAAGTGAAGGCCTCATTAAAAGGACATTTGTTAAAATGACTGACCTTCTAATTTTTTTTTACAAATAAATAAATAAATAAATAGATAGATAGATAAATAAATAGATAAACAGGTGTTTTCTTCTGTGAGTCTCCTCGCAGGTCTTCGGGGACAGAGACTCCACCTGGTCCAGGAGCAGTGACCGTGTGAAAAACACAGAGGTGAAAAACCCAGTTCATCTCTGACGTAGATCTGTTATTTTTTCCCTCTTTGACCCAGTTACAGACCAGAACAGAGCAGACAGACAGAGCAGACAGACAGGAGTCTGTCGCTCTCTCTCTGACCCGGTTCTCCTCGGCGTTTCACTGCTGCACCTCCTGAAGACCCATCAGACAGACAGGTTCTCTCTGTCCCGCAGGAGACGCGGAGAAAGTTCCCATTCACACGACCTCTGTCCCAGCTGATGAGTTATTGACCTGACTCTGAGCCGCACTGCGCAGCCGTCACAATCTGAACCACACACAATGACACAATCTAAACCACACACAACGACACAATCTAAATCACACAATCTAAACGACACAATCTAAACGACACAAAATGACACAATCTCACGGTGACTTCCGTTATTTTGCAAATGATGGAAATATAAAGATCATCACGCAGCAAACTGACGGCGCGCTTTGGACACTGTTACGCACTTTGGACACAGTCACGCGCTGTGGACACTGTTACGCGCTGTGGACACTGTCACGCGCGGGTGATAAGGTGTCTGCTGCAGAGTCACGCTGACCCGCCGGGTGCCCCTCCTCTCCCGGAGGACGCAGAGCCTCGCCGGCCGCGGCCGCAGTGTTTAGGCGGAGGAAGGGCCTGTTTCCTGGAGCAGGCTAAACACGGGCCTCCGGAGCGCCGCGCTCAGGCGGACGGACACCGGTCATACATCACTTGGACCGTCGGGCTCCAGCAGGCCGAGGCCCACAGCTGGGAAAGCTCCGGAGCAGAGATGGGGGGTGGGGGGCGGTGGGGGTCAAGGGCCCCCTGCACCGCTGCAGGCCGGGAGTTTGTCATCGTTACGCCCCCGGGATGACAGCAGGCAGGGCGGAGGGTGGAGGATGTTTATTGCTGCTTCTCAGAGAAGTTTCCTGCCATTAACTTTCACTTTCACTTCCACAGCTCCTCATGTCCCACTGATCCCAGAACAGCCACTGTCCCACTGATCCCAGAACAGCCACTGTCCCACTGATCCCAGAACAGCCCCTGTCCCACTGATCCCAGAACAGCCACTGTCCCACTGATCCCAGAACAGCCACTGTCCCACTGATCCCAGAACAGCCACTGTCCCACTGATCCCAGAACAGCCACTGTCCCACTGATCCCAGAACAGCCACTGTCCCACTGCTCCTCCCTCTGGAACCACAAGCTGTCTCCATAAACACATGAGACACAGCTTCCTCACAACAACAACAACAACAACAATGACAACAACAACAACAACAACAACAACAACAACAACAACAACAACAACAACAACAACAGGTTTGTTTTCATGTGTGTGTTCACTCTCACACACACACACACACATCACTGATCAGCAGGTTCCTCTGAAGGTTCCTGAAGTTCCATGACCTCTACATGTGGATGTTTTCTTTAATGTGTTGGCTTGACAGTACCTGTGGCTGTGTGTGAAAGGATGTGTGTGTGTGTCAGGTGTGTGTGTGTGTCAGGTGTGTGTGTCAGGTGTACCCTGTACTCTTTGTTAAAGCCCTATGAGGCAAATTGCAATTTGTGAATATGGGCTATACAAATAACATTTGATTGATTGATTGATTGATTGTGTGTCAGGTGTGTGTCAGGTGTGTGTGTGTGTGGGATTGAGTTTCCTCTGAACTGATCTTAATGCTGTAACTCAGTCCACTGAATCATCTAATGAGCTCGTTGGACATGTAATTAGCTCAACTGCCATGTAATGATGCTGGCAGCTCTGCACCCGACACCTCATTAACGTGTGTGTCTGTGTGTGTGTGTGTGTCTGTGTGTGTGTGTGTGTGTCGGGCTCATTGTGAGTGTTACAGTACATTCTGTCAGTGTTGTTGTTTGACATTGAGCTCTGACTGCAGATCGATTGAATTATTGATTGAATAATCTGCAGCTTCTCGGCTCATGTGACTGTGTGATCAGTTTAATGTCAAACACACTGTCAGAAATACAGAAATACAGATTCCTGTCATATCCAACATGTGACGCCGTATTGTTGTATCTCCCGTTTGCACCAATTAGCAAATTATCTCACGGTAAAACATTTATTCGGTTTGTCCAGGTTCTTCATTCTGAACAAATTAATGTTTTCTTAGTTTGTACAATTAAAACAATGAATCAAATATTTTATATTTGATCAAAAAATAGAGTGATCACATGCTGTGTCGTTTATGTGTGTGTGTCCTCATCAACCAGGAGGAAGTGTGCATGAACTTTGTGTCTCATTATATGTATATATACTGTATATGTGTGTGTGTGTGTGTGTGTGTGTGTATTACATGAAGTGAGTGTGTGTGTGTTTGGCGTCTCCCTCCACGCGCTGAGCCTGCCGTCATCCTGTGGCAGGATGAGACCTCGGTGGCTTTAATCTCTAATCCCAGATTCCTCCTCTCTGTCAGTGCGGATCTTCCATTAAGATCCCCAATAAACTTGAGCACAAAGAAACAAAGCCGAGCTACAAACGTTGTCGACTTATTGTCGTGCGACGTGCAGAGAGGCTCTGGCGTCTGGGCCTCCTGAGGCGTGTTGTGGGACATGAGATAATAAACATCAGTGATCCGCAGCGAGATCCCCAAACCGCTCGAACCCGCAGCCACGTGCTCGTCATCATATGCAGTTCATGACGAAACATTTAAATATCGCCGTGTCTTTAAAATCTAAAACGATGTTTGTGAAAAAGCTTCAGCCTGCAGGAAACAGAGGGCTCTGTATTGACATTACATGAAAGGTCAGGGAGGGGTCACGGCGCTCATCAGCACCGAGCTGGGAAACTATTATTGGAGCTATTGTGAAGTGGCTGTAAGTCATGCGAAAGGAAGTGGTCTTGTTGTGCATATGTGTGTATCTGCATGTTCTAATGACCTGGACGTTTACACAAATCTATGTATAGACTGTGTGCTGTTAATGATTTATTGACTCCCATGTATCCTCACTGCGTCAGGCTGAAACACACAGACGACAAGTGATGACTGATCACTCATGTACCCCCCCCAACCCCCCCACCCTCCACCCCCTGTGGCTGTGGAGCTTTGTCATTTAATGAGAACGAAATCAGTTTTATTTTAAAATAATATATGTTGATGTTTCCGTGTGCACAGTGATGCTCTCTGGCGTGACCTTCCAGGCAGTAAACACGCTCTCAGCGCGATGGAGTCAGGCTGTTGCTCTCTCCTCCTGTGGCGTCGCCATCAGAATGACAATCTGTTATGGGGAGAGACGGCGTGGCTCCTCCATCACACGCCAACGCCGTAAATAAAACACTCCCCGAGACGGACGCGGCGCTTTGGGAACATGAAATGCTTTTCCCCCGTCATGTTTGTGGACAGTAAACTACACATAGAGAGGAACTGGGGGGAATTCAGGGCCAGTGTGTCTCACATAAACACACACATTCATATGAGGGTCTACACACACACACACACACACACACATTTGCAGCTGCGGCCTTGTCAGCTGCTCGGCGGATGCAGGGCAGGAGGCTTCAAGGCCTCTGAGTCAGAACAAGATGTTCACCTCTGACTCCTGTGGTGAAAGCTGACTCCAGCAGGACTCTGTCCGTCTCCAGACGCTGGTTCTGGTCCCGGTTCATGGTCCTAATAGACTGTCTGTCTGTCCAGAAGACAGACACACACACACACATACACATACAGTCCAGTTCCCATCGGTACCCGGAGACTCAACAATGAGACCATCAGTCAGGCGGGAGTGGACACCACCCAGAGGACAGTTCAGGGACAACACATCAGGAGTGACCATACAGGGATGAGCGAGAGTCAGTGCATGTCCACTTCCTGTCCCATGTCCCATCCACTTCGCGAGGCCTCTGGTCAAACAGACTGCAGACACCCCGCTGCTTAATCCTGTCAGTCAACAGTCCCCTCCCACTGTGACCCCCGACCCCGCCCTCCACCTCCACCAGCACCTCCCTCCTTGTCCTCACAGACCCTGGTTCTGTTTGTTGATGTGTTTGCAGTAACACGGATCACTTCCTGCCAGAGATTACTCAGACTCAACACACACACACACACACACACACACACACACACTCCACCCCAAGCTACACTTTCTGTATGGTCTTCATCCCGGCTCTGTGTAAATTAGTGTGTTGACAAGTTGTTGTGCGCCCAAGTTTGACAGAGCAGGAAATGGGACAGATAGACAGACAGCGCTCGTTGACAAACCACACGCCATTAACTGTCAATGGCAAACCATGTCCACACAGACACAGAGACATGGAGACACAGAGACAGACCAGGAGGCATTCAGGGGCCCCCAGAGGCCCCATACACACTCATGTTAGGAACAGATCTCAATTAGCGCCGCTGATCAGTCACCTTCAGCAGGAACTGACTGCTGTTACTGAGGAGACGGATCAAAGAGTTGGTGGGAAATAAAGGGACACACACACACACACACACACACACACACACACACACACACACACACACACACACACAGATTTAATTCTGATCATATGACATCATCATGGCGTCTCTGTGATGTCTGACGGCGGCGTCATATATACATATAGTGTTGTGAACCAGTCATTTGTCATTGTGTGTTACAAAACAAATGACAGTGTGATGTTGTCATTATGAAAAGACGTTAGTGTAAATGAATAAGTGGATTTGAATCTTGTGTCTCTGTCGAGTGTAAACTTTTTGGTTTGTGGGTTTTGTGTTTGTGTTTATGTGCAGTGCATGTGTACCATGTGTACTGTTGGTGTGTAAACACATTCTTGTGGGTTTCTTGGTGTGTGTGTTGCTGAGCGTGAGCAGGCAGAGTCTCCCACCAAGCGGCTGTCAGAGCAGCGCTGGCTATCGTCTTCCCTGGGGGGCCGGGGGGGGGGGGGTCGACCTGTCAGCTCATCCCACTGACGGCTCTGTTCTCTCTGCCTCACCTCGCCTGGCCTGCAGGGGCTGCAGCTATGCGTGTGTGTGTGTGTGTGTGTGTGTGTGTGTGTCCTGGCAAATCTGATAATTGCTGACCTGACAATGAAGCCTCATGACCCCCCCCCCTCCCTCCCCCACAGGTGCTGAGCAGCCTCCATAGAGAACAGGCTTATAGCCTAATACAGATGTACAGTGGCTGACACGCATGGAAAAGCATGTTCTGCCCCCCCGCCCCCCTGCATATGGGCATGCAGGTGCCCCTGCCCCCTCATATGCACCTGTTAGACTGAACACTGCTGCTGTTCCGAGGGCCTTGGTGCAGGATAACGAGTGTTGACTGAGAACATGCTTTTGTAGCAGCTGGAGGAAACAGTGTTTGTTATCTGACCAGTCGCCTTCCACTAATGATGATGATCATTCCTTTCATTGTCTCATCATCTGACTGCTGGTCTCCGGCAGCAGGCTTCCTCACTCACACTGAAGACGCTGAAATGCTCCTTTAATGGTGCAACAACATCACAGCTACTTTCCCACATCGTCGTCTACACAGCCACGTAATTACACACTCATGTTAGGAACAGATCTCAATTAGCGCCGCTGATCATTCACCTTCAGCAGGAACTGACTGCTGTTACTGAGGAGACGGATCAAAGAGTTGGTGGGAAATAAAAGGACACACACACACACACACACACACACACACAGCCAAAGGCTTGTACCGATTGAGATTTAATTCTGATCATATGACATCATCATGGCGTCTCTGTGATGTCTGACGGCTGCGTCATATATACATATAGTGTTGTGAACCAGTCATTTGTCATTGTGTGTTACAAAACAAACGACAGTGTGATGTTGTCATTATGAAAAGACGTTAGTGTAACTGAATAAGTGGATTTGAATCTTGTGTCTCTGACGAGTGTAAACTGTGTGTTTTCGGTTTGTGGGTTTTGTGTTGGTGCTTATGTGCAGTGTACGATGTGTACTGTTGGTGTGTAAACACATTCTTGTGGGTTTCTTGGTGTGTGTGTGTTGCTGAGCGTGAGCAGGCAGAGTCTCCCACCAAGCGGCTGTCAGAGCAGCGCTGGCTATCGTCTTCCCTGGGGGGTGGGGGTGGGGGTGGGGGGGGGGGGGGTCGACCTGTCAGCTCATCCCACTGACGGCTCTGTTCTCTCTGCCTCACCTCGCCTGGCCTGCAGGGGCTGCAGCTATGTGTGTGTGTGTGTGTGTGTGTGTGTGTGTGTGTGTCCTGGCAAATCTGATAATTGCTGACCTGACAATGAAGCCTCATGACCCCCCCTCCCTCCCCCACAGGTGCTGAGCAGCCTCCATAGAGAACAGGCTTATAGCCTAATACAGATGTACAGTGGCTGACACGCATGGAAAAGCATGTTCAGCCCCCCCCCCCATTCACTTCTCCATACATCTCACACACACACACACGCACACACACACACACACACACACACACACACACACCGTGACAACTGGATAAATAAATTTTGATTTAAACATCTGGAGCTGGAAACAAGGTTCTGTAGGGAGTTGGGGTGTGTTAATGGGGGGTGGGGGGGCATGCAGGTGCCCCTGCCCCCTCATATGCACCTGTTAGACTGAGCACTGCTGCTGTTCCGAGGGCCTTGGTGCAGGATAACGAGTGTTGACTGAGAACATGCTGTTGTAGCAGCTGGAGGAAACAGTGTTTGTTATCTGACCAGTCGCCTTCCACTCGTGATGATGATCATTCCTTTCACTGTCTCATCATCTGACTGCTGGTCTCCAGCAGCAGGCTTCCTCACTCACACTGAAAACGCTGAAATGCTCCTTTAATGGTGCAACAACATCACAGCTACTTTCCCACATCGTCGTCTACACAGCCACGTAACTATTCCAAGAGCAGTCGCTGAACTCGTACAGTGGGGGGCGACACGAGACGTCTGAGCGGCCCTGATGTCATCACCCAGCCCTGATGTCATCACCCAGCCCTGATGTCCTAGCTCAGCGTGAGGCCTTGAATTGAATAGTGCAGCAGAATTAATGATGGCTGTGTCCTCTGGCTAAGCCGTCAGGTCCGGGCCTCGTCAGGTCCAGGACTCGGGCTGCAGCCATGGGGCTGTGTGTTTGCCGTCCCAGGCGTCAGGATGTGGAAGAGTCTCCCTCTGGGACTGAGGATCACGATCAGATATACGATCTCCTCCCTTGTATTTGGATTGCGCTGGTTTTTATGTGCTTGGTAACGATACAGTTGTTTCTTTTCAGTCGTTAACAATAATAATAGGAGTTGCACCCATTGGTCGGTACAGGCCGATTGGCAGGTGTAGTGACCTGAGCTGCTCGTCAGTGTGTTTGGACGACAGGACTCACTGTATGGCAGCAGGCTTGACCCACAGATCCCTGCCCGAGTTAACGTTTGTATAGGTCACAGGGTCACGGGGTCATGGGGGCCTGGGTCGCGATGCATATCAAGCACAGTGGACTCTTTCTGTCACGAACAGACTGAATGGGTCCAGTAGGTGGCTCCACTCCGCTGCTCAGAGGCCAGTGATTCGCTGATTCCAACCCGGAGAGAGACAGGATGAACGGCCTCTGTGGACCTGTAGCCTGCAGGAGAGCAGGAGAAGACGCCGCGGGACGTCCATCATGTCGACACATGGACTCAATCAGCTCCATCCAGGAGCATTAGCCCCTCGCCCCTTTGAAATACAACACTGCTGATGGTTCAGCAGAGTGTTTCTGCAGAGGTGTGTGTGTGTGTGCGTGTGTGTGTGAGAGAGAGAGAGAGAGAGAGAATGTGTCACACTTCACTGACATGAAAACATGCTGCTCCAGCGACAGGAGAGCGAAGTGGAGACCATCAAGACGTGAAGCTGAGGCTATTCATCAGACCCTTCACATCAAACACTGCACCGAGAGAGAGACAGACAGACAGACAGACAGAGAGAGAGAGAGAGAGAGAGACAGAGAGAGACAGAGAGAGAGAGAGAGAGACAGAGAGAGAGACAGAGAGAGAGAGAGACAGAGAGAGAGAGAGTGAGAGAGCGACAGAGAGAGACAGAGAGACAGAGGAAAAGGAAAAACACCTGGATGTTTGTGCAGCAGCAACACAACAGTAAACGTTGTTAACGTGAGCGTCTCCTACTGACACAGTCAAGGCTGCGAATAATAATAATAATAATAATAATAATAATAATAATAATAATAATAATAATAATAATAATAATAATAATAATAATAATATATAGTCATCACACTCATTAAGTGGCCAATCGTCTTAATTCAATGATTACATTTGTTTGTTTGTTTTTTTGCTGACTGTGTAAAAGCTGTTAAATGCTTTGATAACATAAGACCTGACTCTGCGGTGACGTCAGGACAGTGAGGCAGTGTCTGTGTGTGCTCACACTGACCTCTTCCGGCAGAACACAGGTCCTGCAGCGACTTCACATGCTACACACTGATAATCGTCAACAATCTGATGTTTTGATAAAAACACTCGTCTTATCTGAACCATTTACTGCCTTTATCAGCAACTGTTTATATAAAACACACACTGAGGAGACAGGACACACACACGCATGTGTGTGTATTTCTACACATGCGTGTGTGTGTGTGTGTGTGTGTGTGTGTGTGTGTGTGTGTGTGTGTGTGATATAGTAAACTGAAAGTATTCTACATATAATTGCAAATGTAACATAAACAATTTATGCTGAATAAACAAAGTAAATACTGATAACAAATATAAAAATAATATTATAGTAATTTCATCACAGTGCTGTCATTGGCTGTTAGTGTGTGACGTCATTAGTAACGTGCCTTCCTATTGGTGGATTCGACTCGTCTTCCTGTTTGTCCCGAGCAGCCGGGTGAAGGTGAATCTGGCTCGGTCTCTCCTCTCTTCATTTCCCCATCGCTGGAGTCACCCTCTCCAGTCTCCGTCTCCGGCTCCTGCACCGCACCTCCGTCACCACCAGAGCCATGTCCGTCTTCGGCGATGTCCCGCAGGCTCCTCCCGTAGCCGTCTTCAAGCTCACTGCCGACTTCAGAGAGGACAGCCACCCGCAGAAGGTCAATCTGGGAGTTGGGGGTAAGAGACGCTAGCTGTCGGTTGCTAATGCTAATGCTAATGCTACGTTAGCCGGCTCGTGCAACGAATCACGGCTGCTGCCACTTAGCTACCGCCCCCGACGTGTCTCTGTTAAAGGACGGGTGCCGGTGCTAACATGCTAACATTAGCCACTCTTTGCTTTGACCTTCGCTACCAATATAGCCACGAAGCTAACGAGCGGCAGCACAAATTAGCTTTTTTTCCCCGTCATGTTGACATAAAGTGGCCATGAACGTTACATCCGTGTTTATGATTATGAATGAACGCTGGACGGAAGCGTTGATTTATATCTGACCTCGCCTGTTTTATCTGGAGCGAGAGACGACAACAACAACAACAACACACACTGCACAGGGGATGTTTGGGTTCTGGCTTCTCCCCCGTGTCCTTGAACGTCTCAACACGCCTGTGCTGCAGTTCCTGAACGTGTCACGTTATTGACCGATTCAGGAACATAATAAATCATTAGAGATATAAGTCCCACTGAAGACAACACGTGACCTGCACCTTTTCATTACTGCTGCTCTCTCTCTCTCTCTCTCTCTCTCTCTCTCTCTCTCTCTCTCTCTCTCTCTAAATACACATATACATATACACACACACATATATAATTGAACTGAGCGTTAACCATAACCCTTGTGTCTTGTGATGTTTGTTTGATAGTGGAGGTGTCATGGCGCTGTAGTACGTGTTGTTACACTGGTTGGATATTCAGCATTCAGTCAGTGGATGTTGCTGCTGTAAATGATTTTTGATCTTGGTGGTGTGACCTCTCCTGGCCGACCTCACAGATACAGATATGTTTGCCCTTTCATTCATGGTAACAGTCTACAGCTGTGGCGCGGGCCTGATATGTGATACAGCTCCAGACAGATTTCAGCATTCAGCACAGCACAAGTTCTTCAAATAGTCAGATATGTGCCGTACACACACACACACACACACACACACACAGCCTGGTTATTAAATGTGATCTTCAGGGAGTGTGTGACACGACGTACGGGAAGATGCAGGGGGAAGACATGTTTGAAGTGATATGAAGTTGAAACTTTATTGATTTGCCCAGACGCGAGTGACAGTCTGCATTAAGTCATTGTTACATTGCTTTTTGTCCCTCCAGCTTACCGTACTGATGACTGTCAGCCCTGGGTGCTTCCCGTGGTGAAGAAGGTGGAGCAGCACCGCCACCGTCCCTGACCACAACAAACACACGCCGTTAAGGTCGTTACTCAGCGACTGCTGCTTCACTCTGTGTTTCCACTTCAGCATCTTCAGGTCTTCATGAATTATTAAGAATAATTATTCAGGAGCGTCAGCTTCTCCGCGTCGACAGTTCTGAAATGGAGCCGACACATTATCAGACTGAATGTGCTGCAAAAGTTCACTTTATTAAGTTCACTGACGCCTTCATGCATCGCACAGCTGAGACCGGATCATTCATACATCAGGCTAAATGGTTCCCATGGCGACATTAGCACCATGACGGATGGAACAGCGCTGTGGCGAGGATGACAGGAAACGGCGAACGCTGCACATCGTCCTGCCGCTGACGACGGATAAAAGTGGAGTACGACTGTTTGCGTCAGATGTTTTATTACTGAGGGTTAAAGGAGCAAAGATATTTTATTTTTATTGGCAGATTAAACACGCAACACATGAAAACACCGACAACACCGACAACACTGAGTCCAGCTGATTACAGCTCCGCTCTTCACCACATGTTTTTCTTTTTATATCTGATATTGTTAATAACTTTTTATTTTATTTTATTTTATTTTATTTTATTTTATTTTATTTTATTTTATTTTATTTTATTTTATCCTTTATATTGCTTGTAAGATTGTTTCCATGCCCTGCTGTTGCTGCACTGTAATTTCCCAATTTGGGATCAATAAAGTATATCTATCTATCTATCTAATATTCAGCATCAGATTTTTTTACTTCCTGCTCTTTGACGTTTAAATAAATCTGTACCTCTCCTTTTATTGCACATTATTCAAATGTTTTCTTGCAAATTATTGAATATTTCTAACTCCTTACAAATGTAATATGTTATTTGTTTTGTGGTAATACTCAATACACTAAGTTGCACGTTCTCTCATTGTGTTTTTTCTGTGTCTTTGGTTCTTTAGCGGAGGAAGCTGTTTGTGTTCTTTGACTCCGCCTACCAGGGCTTCGCCTCTGGCAGTCTGGATAAAGATGCCTGGTCCATCCGCTTCTTTATCTCCGAGGGCTTTGAGCTCTTTGTGGCACAGTCCTTCTCCAAAAACTTTGGCCTGTACAGTGAGTACACATGACGCACACGTGTAACACAAAAGAAACAGTGTGTATACACACATCGACGATGTCAGTCATGTAATTCCTCCTCATCTCGCTCTTATCAGACGAGAGAGTGGGGAACCTGACGGTTGTGTCCCAGGACAGCGAGAGTCTGTCCCGTGTTCTCTCTCAGATGGAGAAGATTGTCAGGACGACCTGGTCCAACCCACCATCTCAGGGAGCACGTATCGTCAGCAAGACCCTCAACTGCCCCCAGCTCTTTGCTGAATGGTACGTCTGACCTCAGCCCGATAAGCACGGGATAACTACAGAAATCTGTCTGGAATATCGAGCAGTTCATCACTTTAATCCACAAACACTGGTTAAGGTGTTGCTGAGTAGAACAGAGAGCAGACTGTCATGGTTTTACGTGAGGACCTGGTCACTGTCAGCTTCTTTAACCATCGATCACTACCTCAATACATCAGTTCTCTTCATCTCCTTCCATCCTCCTCCTCTGCAGGAAGGAGAACGTGAAGACCATGGCGGACAGGGTTCTGTTGATGAGGGATCAGCTGAGGACGAAGCTGCTGGCCCTGGGAACCCCGGGGACCTGGGACCACATCACCCAGCAGATTGGCATGTTCAGCTTCACCGGCCTCAACCGTGAGTACTGAACTCGTCACGGTATCTTCGCTCAGACTGGACTTTATCAGAGCCGCGTCAGCAGGAAGCATCTCGTCTCCCTCCACACTCTGTGTGACGCCGCTGTGTTGTCATGTGTCTTCCAGCCAAACAGGTGGAGTATATGATCAAAGAGAAGCACGTGTACCTGATGGCCAGCGGCCGCATCAACATGTGCGGTGTGACCACCAAGAACATCGACTACATCGCTCAGTCCATCCACGAGGCCGTCACCAAGGTCCAATAAGAGCCGTCTCCCTGTCCGCACATTTCCTGCTTCCTGTACGCCACAGGAAACAACATCATGTCTGTGTCCCTGCTGTCCTCTGATTGGATAAACCGCAGCAGGGTTATATGTTAAACCGGTTGGAGAATATAAATCATTTGAATTTGCAGTGGCGATTGGAGTCGGGTATCGCTGTCAGCAGAGCTCTGTGTGCCAGGATGTGTAGAAGCTAAAAGAATAAGAACATCTGTTTCCTGCTTTTCAAAATACTCCCCATCAAGAACAAGTTACGTTTTTTTAGATTTAGTTAGTGTTTTTAAATTAAAATATTGCACTTCAATAATGAATACTTCTTCAGGTGAATATATATATGATGTATCTGTAGTACTGAACAAATGAGCTAATGTATGCACATGGGTTTGCTGTTACTGTAATTTTCAGTTCCTGCAGAAGCACATCACATAGTTTGCACAGATGTTGTTGTTCAATTTTAGATCTATATAAACTGTAAAATATGACCAGTTGACACAGTCAATGCAACAAATCTTTTATTTTGAAGTCTTCAGGAAGGCATTATTGTCTGTCATGCGACATGTGGATGACAGGTGTAGATGATCAAAATGTTTTATTTCACAGTGTCCTTGTGCGATCACGCCTCTGTTTGTCTTGTTGTTACACTCTCCTCCCCGCAGTGCCCTTATTGTGTTACTGAAAAGCCTCGTACACTCCCATGATGTGGTGGTGTTTGCACAGGCTCACAGCAGCATGTGAGTTCATACTGAAATAAATTATAAACCGCAGGAAGCAAAAACAAAAAAACCTCTGCTCTCTTCTTTCCATCCATCCCTCTCCTGGGCTGCAGTTTCCACAATGTCCACCAGGTAAAATGAATTTTCATATTTGTGATCTTTTCTTCAACAGATCACAAATATGTAATTTTATGAAAAAAGATCAGGATGTTCACCGTCACTAAAATCATCCACAGTGATATGACGGTAGATGAAGTTGTGTACTACAAGTAGCAGTAGTTGTAATGTAAGTGTTTTGGTGTAAAGTCTGTTTTCGACTCCCAGTGCAGGTGGATACACAGATAAACATGGAAATGTAAAATAACCACGCAAGACTGTTGATGCTCAGTTTGTTGAAGGTTTTGTATGTTTCTGTAGATTTTGATGCAAAATACCATCACAGATTATTACGTTACAAGAATCGAGTCGTCTTATTCTCTTAAAAAGACACGGTGCTGTTTTCGTCTCCTTCATCACAGAACAAAAGAACAACGCTCCGACACCAGACCAGACGTTTTCCCACCGAGCTCCAGACGTGGAAACGGCGGAGAAACTGAGGAGCGTGCATCTGCAGCAGGTAAATAAAACCTCTTCAGTCGAGTCAGCATCATCCTGCAGCAGCAGGAGCAAAGCTGAGACGCATGATGCTGATTGGCTGTCGCTGGCGCTCGAATGCAGCAGAGTGACTCAGCAGGTTTGATGTTTTCCACCCAGGAGGGTCGTTTCCCTCAGACTCTCTCGCCTGGTACGTTATCCATCTGATGCTGCTGGTATTTACTGTCACATTAGGAGCTTTGAAGTTGAACAGCCAGATAAAACCTCCAGTCAGCATGTGACCATAACATAAACATGCAGACAATATATGTTTATAATAACATGTAACAATAACATGTCATTTTCTTTTCTAATTAAAAAGCCAGTAGCAAACTGTAAAGCAGCTATGTGCACTTCACCCCCCCCCCCCTGCAATGCTGCAAACACAGGCCACTCCCATCCACCGCATCCCCGTCTCCTGTGCAGGAACACGTACCAAACAACATGTCTGTATCAGTGTGCCAACACGTTACCATGACAGTCCAGCACATAGAGACTTTAAAATGTACGTGATCAAATCTGATCTGACCTCAGATCCTTCATGCCGCAGTGTTTCACAAACAAACAGGCAAACTGACTGAGTATAAAACTTATCTTTACCCCATATTCTTGCAAAAAATTTTACATTCAGGTTAATTAATTTCATCTAAATACTTTATATTCACATATATATAGATATAGATATAGACATAGATATATAGATATAAATTGTACAAATCATAATACCGTATGGTTTAAATGAAATAACCCTCAGTCTGAATGTGAAATAAACCTTGTGTACGATCCTGTGCCCGGTGATTCATCACAGCAGGACCAGCTCAGATATTACATTATAACAACTCATTCATGGATCCGCAGCCTGGACAAACATTCAGAACATTGTTGAAAACATTGTTTTCGGTATTGCTCTTATACAAAAAGGTGGGTGGCGTCCTGACACTGGTGTCACTACAGTTGTGTGATGTTACAGTTTGTTTTGTTTTTACTTTGTCCCAATATGCACCAGCATAGAGAATAATTATATATATATAATATTTAAACATATTGTACAGATGCTATTATAACATTTCTCTATGGACCCGGCTCTGTGCGTTGTTGTGTGGCGAGAGGAGAGCGTCTCTAAACTTATGCCAGAAAGGTGAACGCACAGATTTGTTTGATGGATATTGTGCAAAAATACAAGCATCATTATGTAACTGAGACTCTATTGGAGCTGTGGGGCTTAAATCAGGCTCCTTGGACATGATCGGAATAAACTGTCAAATATTTGTAGATAAAAAAAACAGAAAACCAAATAGACGCATGCAGAACTGGAAATCGGAAAAACAACGCATGAGGTTTCGTCCAGTGCATTTAAAAACCCAGAACATCTTTGGTGTCTCCCATCTGTTTGTTTCCTTCAGTGATGATGTTTCATAGTGTAAAAAAAAAACTTTACATTCTCAGTCTTTCACATACGAGCTTAACGACCTGTAAAGATGGCAGGGTGAAATGTAATGCATGTTGCATATAAGCTGTGTTTTGTTTCTTTCTCAGATAAAACTCTGATAGCGGTCGTCCGTCATGTTACAGACCCATCAGATCAGATGATGGCGCTGTTCTGCCTCAGGTCTGTTTTCATTCCCAGCTCTGCTAAGTTCTCACCAGCGGCTGCTCTGAAATGTCCTCTGGCGTTTTCTCTCCCTCGCGAGACTTTTTCCTTTTCTTGTGGCCTGAGGAGAAAACACACGTCGGCACTTAACGGCGTTGTCTTTGCAGTTGTTATATTATTATACATTATATTATTTGCCAAGTAGCTTTTGTTTTTTGAACGTCTGGCTGGTTGCAGGATCCATCACTTCATTCCAGCACCATCACTGCAACTCAACACACACTCCTCACAGAGATAAAAAAAAAATCAATGGCTGTTTATATACAGTATTTAAACAGCATCGAAAAAACAGCAGAACAACAGAAAATAGACGATTAAAAAAACACCCGACTGGTCCTTTAAGAAACGATGGGAGAATACAAAGTGGGTCAGTGAGTAAATAGGGGGCGGGTTCTGGGGGGGGGGGGGAGGGGGGGGGGGGTGGGGGGGGGGGGGGGGTACAGTGTGAATGTGGGCGAGTTTGCATATGAATCAAATGAGAGAACAAGAGAGAGCGAATTGAAAAGTTGGGGAATAAGTGGCGCGTGCACGTGTGTGTGTGTGTGTGTGTGTGTGTGTGTGTGTGTGTGTGCGTGTGTGTGTGTGTGTGTGAAACTGACTGAGTTTGAGCAGGAGTTTCTTGCCCAGTGTGTCCTCTGAGCCGCTCAGCGACAGGCTGCTGATGAAAGGAGATGTGTCCGTTTCTATAGCAACGGAGGCCATGTCTGAGCAGAGAGAGAGAGAGAGAGAGAGAGAGACTCAGTTTATGAACGTAAAGCAGAGGGCGAGTGAAGATGATGTCACAGGTTATGATCATGGTGTGATGATGTCATCATGACGTCTGATACCAGTGTGTGTGTGTGCGTCGGTCTCCGCTCGGTCCTCTCTGATGTAGGGGATCTCGTCCATCCTGAGGAACACCGAGTCGCTGGGGCTCTTCTGGCCATCAGACTTACTCCCTGCAGCAACACACACACACACACACATATATATACATCTTTTATTCATATGGTCCCATGTGTCCGTCATGTGCAGGCTCATGATCAGCTGACTCAGACCCTCACGTCCTCATCCAGAAGGTTCCTGCCTGACAGTGGAGGATACTCACTGACGATGCGGTTCTTCTCGTTCAGGAGGGAGGTGCTGTGCAGGACGCTGCACTGTGGACCCTGGGTTCTTGCCGAGCTGGGTCGGCTGCACTCTCTGGGCGGAGGCATGAGGGTGGCGCCGGGATGTCCGGGGGGCATCAGCATGGCGGCGTGCTCGGCTGTGGGAGGCTCCTCTGTGAGGCGAGCGTCGGCGTCGGGCGTCTGAGGAGACGTGTCCATCCTGGTGGCCGTCAGGGCGTTGTGATAGTGGCTGCGGGTGATCTGCCCCAGGTCACAGCACAGATCAGGTACGAGCACACGACAGTGAGGGAGCGAAGGTGTCGTTTGGCGTGGAGAGGAGAAATATCAATAATGCTGCTGTTACCTTGATGACCTGCAGGTGTGTGAGCTGTCTGACTGAGTAATCCGGCAGGTAGACGTTCCCCCCTCCGTTCAGCTGTCCCAGGCTTCCTCCGTACAGCATGGACTCGGAGCGATCCAGCCCGCTGCTGCGAGACGGGGATCTGTGCACTGCGGGGGTGAAGCACAGACGCCATGACGACGGCTGACGAGACCTGGCATCGTCACTGACCTGTGATTTTATCAGGCCTGTACCTGTCGGCATGATGGCCGGGACCCCAAAGTAAGAGAAGGCTCCGTTCTCGAACCTCAGCGCCTCCTTCCCGAACTCCACCTCCACTCGCCCCTGAGGAAACGCAGGGAGAGAGAGAGAGAGAGCATCAGCTGACTGGTCTCCGTGTGGGACAGGACGACATCATGGCCGCCGCTGTTACCTGCAGCACCAGGATGAAGTGATCCACCGGCTTGTTGCGCTGGAACAGGAAGTGCTGCTGTGCTCGCTTGTTCTTCTCGTCGAACTTGAGCTCCTGCACCACACTGGGGTGTTTGATCAGCCGCAGCAGGATCTTCTCGGAGATGTGAGCAGGTTTGAAGGGCTCCACCTCTGATGGGGGGGGGGGAGAGGAGAGCGTCAGCTGTACCTCACCTCCACATGGAGGTTCGTCTTATGAGAATCCTGCCACTGATCCCTGGAAGATTTGATTCCTCCAAACAGGGAGGAGCTCCGAGGCGGAGCAGCGGTGTGATTGGCTGTTACCTGTGGACAGGAAGCGGTGCGTCGCCAGGAGAAGCTGAGGAGAGATCTTCACTTTCATCTCGTTCTCTGACAGTTTGAAGATGGAGAAGTCCTGCTGCTTCTGCTCGTGGTGAGAAACACGCCGCTTTGTACGATTGTCGGCTGACGGGACACACACACACACACACACACACACACACACACACACACACATACACAGAGAGAGAGAGAGAGAGAATGAACCCACGCCAAACAAATCTCCTGCACGTGTTGGACCAGGTGTGTGTGTGTGTGTGTGTGTGTGTGTGTGTACTGACTGTAAAGGTCGGTCTCATCCAGGATCTCGGACTTGATGATTTCCTCGATGATGTCCTCCAGCGTGACGATGCCCATCACCTCGTAGAAGGGGTCTCCTTCTCCCTCGTTGTTCACGCGCTGCACAATGGCGAGGTGGGACTTTCCTGGAAGGTCAAAGGTCAAAGAAGGCGCATCAGTGGTAAGTTTCCCTTTAAATCCTGAAACTGTTTACAGCTTTGGTGCTTTGCGTTGTATTTATTATTGTTGTTGTTGTTGTTGTTATCATTGTTATTATCAGAGTCTGTCATCATAAGTTGACAGACTCTGAGTGAATGTTTCAAATCAGCAGTGAAACATAGTGAGTCCTTGATCTGAGGCCTTCACCCCTCCTCCCTCCCTCTACACTCTCTGCCTGCCAAGTACTAACACACACACACACACACACACACACACACACCCACACACACACACACACACACACACACAGAAACGGTTTTGGCAGGGAGCACAGATGCATTCAGCGCAGTGGGGCGGCCTCATCCATACAGATCATGTGGCGTTCCCCTCATGTGTGGAATGTACTTTTGAGCAGTATTAGTATTAGTATTAGTATTTTGTCATTTTCAGTATTTAAACTGCGTCACATTAAGTCACAGTGTTGGATCACAGCGTCCTCAGTGTCCTTCTCTCTTCACCTCTGTCTCCTCCTGTTCTCACCACAAACCCCTGCAGTGAGAGAGAGAGAGGAAAAAAAGCTGACTCTGCAGAACATACAGGGAGGCTGGAAGCCGCAGCGAGCTCTGTGATTGGCTGCCGAGCACCACACCCATCTCAGACCCCCACAGGAAGGCAGGCCTGTCAGCTGACTGCTACAGTGCAGCTGGTGCAGGGACACTGCAGACACTGTGGTGATGGAGGTGTCTGAGTCCAGTCACTCATCCTCATCTGACGCCTGATGTCATGTCCACGTGTTGCCATGGTAACCAGTAGCACATCTGATGCCAGTCTATTATAAGTGGATCAGAGTGTGAAGGACTGAGGCTCCTGCAGATGTTTACATTATAAAGTGCAGCAGGTTGTAGATGTTTGTTTCGTTTGTCTGGTGAAAAAGCTTCATGTGTGTATGACGTCATCTGACCCCTGAGAGGTCACCTGCTGACCTGACCTCACTACGACCACAGATCCACACCGCGCTTCCCCCCTCACCTTTCTTGAACTCCTCCAGCATGGCGTCCAGCTTGGTGTCGTTGAAGACGCAGTGCAGCGGGTGTTTGTAGAACTGGGTGATGGTCTTCAGCGAGGTGCAGTCGTCCGGGTCCACGAAGGCCAGGTCCTTGACAAACAGGATGTCCACGATGTTGGACCGCTCGTTCTGGAACACGGGAATCCTGGTGTATCCGCTCTGCATGATCTCCGACATGGTGTTGAAGTCCAGCACGGCGTCCGAGGCCAGCATGAAGCAGTCGCTCAGCGGGGTCAGGACGTCCTCCACGGTTTTGGTGCGCAGCTCCAGCGCTCCCTGGATGATGTTGAGCTCCTCTTTGACCAGGTCGTGGTACGGGTCGGTGACGCGCAGCATCTCCAGGAGCTTCTCCCTGGTGTAGAAGGTGGAGATCTCCTGGTTGAGGATGAGGTCCAGCAGTTTGCTGATGGGGTAGGAGATGGGGAAGGAGAGCACCATCAGCAGCCGCGTCACCCAGATGGTTTTGGAGGCGATGGCCAGGCCGTGACGCGACGCCACCGAGTGCGGGAGGATCTCCCCGATGAAGAAGATGCCGAAGGCACAGATGACGGTGGAGAGCCAGGTCATGCCCAGGATCTGACACATCCACACGGCCAGCGAGGCGTTGATGATGGCGTTGCCCAGCAGCAGCGTGCAGAGCACGTAGTTACCGTGGCGACGCACTGACTCGATCTTCCGCGCGTAATTCTGCTCCTTGTCGGTGCCGCTGTTCTGCAGGACCTGCAGCTCCACCGGGTCCAGCGCCAGCAGGCTCAGGTTCAGCCCGCTGAACAGAGCCGACAGGCCGAGCAGCAGGACCGAGACCAGGACCTGCAGCCAGAGCTCCGGCACCGCCGAGCGCTCCGCCACCGCCACCCAGAAGTCCCGCGTCCGGTAGTGTTCCCACTTGGCTCCGTCGAAGGCGCACATGGAGTAGAACTTCATCTTCTCCCCCCGCCGCAGCTCCTTGGCCAGCAGCTCCACCAGGACCGAGTTCTGGCTGGACGCGGACTTGAAGGAGCCCAGAACCTCGATGTCGGACGTCCTGGCGCTCTTGTCCATGCACATGTTCCTCTTCGGGTGGACCTGCCCCTCTCGGCCCGGGGCCGGCTCCTCGATGAAGGCGATCCACGGCGCGGCGTTGTTGGCGCGGGTCGCCGCGGTGCGGTTCAGCCTCTGCGGGGAGGAGGAGTAATAAACCCGCAGCATGAAGCGCGTGCCCTCGGTGGCTTTCAGCACCCCGTCCTCCACGGACAGCTCCGGCCCGGTCTCCTCCGGGCGGAAGCCGAGCAGAGCGAGCGCCGGGCCGGGCAGCAGCGCGCAGGCCGACAGGCCGAGCAGCAGCAGCCGCGACGCGGCTCCCGTCCGGCTGCGCGCCGCCGCATCCTCCGCAGCCATGATGCGGTGTGAGGTGCCGACCTAGTCCGGGGCTCCCGGGTCACGTGGTGCTGCGCGGTTCCGGTCCATGTTGTCGGAGAAGGATGTTCTGCGCCCCGCACTCCGCAGTGACGTCACTTTTCAATAAGCGCCTCGAGCTCGCCTCTTGAAGGCGACAGAGCGGAAGTCCAGTTTGCTATGGTCAGCGGAACTTTACATGTGATTAATAATCCTGATGGTTTATTTTATTATCATGTTTAACTCTGGTTCTCCTCATTAGGACCTGTAGGTATGACGTCACCTCTGTCACACGTCCACATCCTGTACAGTCAGGTTACAGGTGACACAGGTAAACAATGACAGGAGTGACTCTGAATGGACTCATAGGGAAGTGACGTCTACAGCTGCTGCTGACGTGATGTGTGGGTCAGAGGTCAAGGTTTGTGAGCTGTGTAAACCTGGAGACACAGGTTCCTCTGACATGTATGAAGCTTCAGGTCTGACTCACCGAGTCTTAGTGAAGATGTGCAGTTTAACATGGTGATGCCAACATGATGCAAGTATCACGTCTCTCCACTAGGTGGCAGCAGTGTCAAGGCTATCAGAGGCAGTGAGGGCCAATGACATCAGGATGACACTGAGTCAGGTCTTCTTCAGATAACACCACCTAACACCTGTGGAGAAGTGCCCTGTCATGACCTGTGGTGACCTGTCATACCATAGACAACATTTATTTGTATTCTCTCAGTGTGTTTTCATTAGCTGCTGACGCTCGCGGGACTCCACCTGACAACCACCGCTTTGCCTTCACTGTCAAACTGGGAAGTGTCTGATGAGCCCCGGGTGGGGGCGGGGCTTGTGATCAGGTGGACCAGCACACACACACGTGTGTGCGTGGCGTGGAGACAGACTGACCCAGTAACTGATCGACAGCGCGCTCTGGTTTGACGCGGCGCGCCCCCGCCCCCTGTGTCCTGCAGGGACAAAGTCCTGGGACAGTGGTCCGAGGTGGTCTGGTCCATATTAACCGGAGCGGGTTGCTGATTAACTGTCCCCGGGCAGCAGCGCGCAGCAGCGGGCAGCAGCGCTCACTCTGTCCGCCTCACCATGCTGTGCGCTCGGATGTGGAGACGCGCGAGGCCCCTGCTGCTGCTGCGCGCAGGAGCGGGGCCGCGAGCCCGGAGCCACGCGGCCGCTGGCAGGCTGGACCTCAGCGGCATCTATCCGCCCATAGCCACCCCCTTCACCGCCGGGGAGGACGTGGACTACCGCCGCCTGGAGGACAACCTGCAGAAATACGCGCAGATACCGTTTAAAGGTCAGACTGAGGGGTCACTGCGTGAGTAACAGCTGGGCGTGTGTGACGTCAGAGAGGTCAGGGGTCAGTGAGATTTGACCTTACTAAACTTCTTAAACAGCTTCTCCATGTTTGCTTCTATACAGTCACGTGGTGGTTGGTGTCAGTTTAGGGACCTGAGGGAAAGGTCAAAATTCAACACCCAGCAAAAAACGCAAAATCACCAGCTGGTGCCTTTACGCCTCCTGTCGGTCCTTTAATGCTACTGCAACTTTATTTACACTATTCTACATTTACACAGTAGTTTTTGGATCATGTGTCATTACCATCTTAAGTCCTCTGTACATATGTGTGTGTTGCAGGTCTGGTGGTGCAGGGCTCCAATGGCGAGTATCCATACCTGACGGAGGAGGAGCGGGTGGAGGTGGTGAGGACGGTCAGACGCTCCCTGCATGCAGACACACTGCTGATGGCCGGATCAGGCTGTGAATGTATGTGTGTGTTGTACTTTTACTTTTGCTCACTATATATTTTATATTTCTATGTGTGTGTTACTGTTAGAACATAATCTAAGTGTTGGAGTTAAAATAAGCAAAGTTCATTCGACAAGTTAATGTTTTTTTTTCGACGCTGTTAAAAACAGTCCCTGGAGCACGTTTCATTATGTTTCATTATGTGTCAGAACATCTCAAAGTTCACTCAGCAGATTGTGTTTGTGAACATTTCAGGTTTTAGGAATAAAAGCCGGAACATATCTGAGTTAAGAGTTTATAAGGTGAAGGGTAAATCGTCTTTGTTGCAGTGGTAAATTAATTATACTGAGTGCAAATGGGGAAAAAAAAAATCATTTCATACAGATTGTGTTTCAAAAGAGAAAAATGTCCATTTACTGGGAGAAACTGATTTTATATGTTCACTGGTTCTGTACATATGCAGGTTGTATAGAAACAGGGGCCAAGGTTTTTGTATTTGTACCTTACACATACATATATAAGTAAAGGTGAGTATAAATAGAGGCATTGCGAGTTATATGAAGGCCTGCAGCCTGGGCCTTTTGTGCACATACATACAAACCAAATCATTGGAAGCCATTGGAAGTGCAGTGAACAGTAAAGAGATTCTACCAGATTCACAGTTTACTCTGGGATTCGACCTCCAGTTCTTTGACTCCGGGTTTCGTTGGCGGTGTTGCGATGTGGCTGAATCAACAGTATTTGTGTTTGTGTGTATTTTTACGTTGTGTGTCCTCCTCTGTGTGTGTGTGTGTGTGTGTGTGTGTGTGTACAGCCACCAGAGCCACAGTGCAGCTCACAGAGAAGATGGCGGCGGCCGGCGCGGACGTCGTCCTGGTGGTGACCCCCTGCTTCTACAAGGGCAAAATGGACAGTCGTGCTCTGATCCAGCACTTTACGAAGGTGATTTTTAAAACCAAGAGAGAAGAGGAGTGGTGAAGATGTTGTCACTATTTTTAAAAAAAAAGGTTAAATATATCTGATGCCAGCATTCGTGTCCAGAACAAACAGTGGGAGGAAGTGGAGACTCGTCATCCATCTTTATTTAAATACTAATCGTGTTTTGTTTTTAATGTCTCCATTATCAAACATCTGTCCACATACAATGAGAATTAATCAATGTTATCAATGAGAATCAAACCTGAGTCGATATATTGACTGAAAACTATTAAGGAAGAATGGAAAGGACTTGCAGGTCTCTGACTGTGCTCCCTCTCTCCTGTAGGTGGCGGACTGCAGTCCAGTGCCCGTGGTGCTGTACAGTGTCCCTGCCAACACTGGACTGGAGCTGCCACTGGACGCTGTCCTGCAACTGTCTCAGCATCCAAACATCGCAGGGCTGAAGGACAGTGGAGGAGACGTAAGAAACACATTCTTCTTCTTCTTCTTCTTCTTCTTCTTCTTCTTCTTCTTCTTCTTCTTCATCTTCGTCTTCTTCTTCGTCGTCTTCGTCGTCTTCGTCTGTGTCTCATGTGAAGAAGCTCTGATCTGCCCTCTGCTGGTTCACTCAGCTGAAGTCACTTGTCACTTTGTTCACTCTGCCCCCAAGTGGCCAAACCCCAGTTCTTTGCAAGTCTAAATATATTTATTAGCACGAGCACATTAACATTTATGTTTAATAATGTTTAAATAGCTAAACAATGAGCCTGTTACCAGTCTGACCTTATGATGGCGCTATGTTGTGTTAGAATAGCATCAAGCTAAGTGTTATTATGAGTTGTGTTGTTATAGCACGTTGGCCACAGGCTCATCAGACTCACCATGACTCTTCTTCACTGGAAACTCTGGAACAGACGCGTTTTCCAGGTCACGGCCGAGTCTCTGTGGAGAAGTGTGTGTGTGTGTGTGTGTGTGTGTGTGTGTGTGCGTGTGTGCGTGTGTGTGTGTGTGCGTGTGTGTCTGTGTGTGTGTGTGGTTTTCGGGGCGATTGCAGGGTGAGATGTTGGAAAGAGAAAGGAGCAGTTTTCTCGCGTCGACGCCTCTGTGTGGGAGGTGCCATTTGCAAAAAGTTGCAAATAGATTTCTGATTCGGGAAAATAACACGTTTGTCCACTTGCTGGGAGACAGACGCGTGGGAGGAGTTCAGGCCCCGCTCGCTTTGTGGGCGTGAAGGGTGTGTGTGTGTGTGTGTGTGTGTGTGTGGGGTGTGTGTGTGTGTGTGTGTGGTTTTCGGGGCGATTGCAGGGTGAGATGTTGGAAAGAGAAAGGAGCAGTTTTCTCGCGTCGACGCCTCTGTGTGGGAGGCGCCATTTGCAAAAAGTTGCAAATAGATTTCTGATTCGGGAAAATAACACGTTTGTCCACTTGCTGGGAGACAGACGCGTGGGAGGAGTTCAGGCCCCGCTCGCTTTGTGGGCGTGAAGGGATGAGGGGTCAGTTGGAGGACGCAGACGAGCGGCGGGAAGATTATTCTCTGGAAACACAGAGCTGTCAAAGAACTGTGTACAAAACAAACGCTCCCACTTCCATCAGGGTTGAACGTTGTTGTTTTGGTTGATTTGAGGTTTGTCGACTGTCTCTGGTGTGAACAGACTCAGGATCAGTCTCAAACTGTGGGGAAAGTTTCTTTCTCTTCTCACTCTCGCCTTTGTTACTTTTCCACTGTGATGTAATTAAGTTGTCACCATCAGCCACACTCTGCAGGTGTTGTGTTTGTGCGTTTTGATCGTCAGGAGCGTAGGAGGGTGTGTTTGGGTGAAAGTACATCCATCAAAATGTACAGTGCGTACTACACTGAAGTATTGTACTGTATGGAGTAGAATGGATATGATGCAGGAAATCAGTGTACTTTCATCAGGGTTTCCTCAGATTCTCTCTGGAAACAAACAAACTTTGTGCGTCCACACGTTTCAAACGGCGGCGTTTGATCGCTGTGTTTCCGTGCTTGGCGGCGGGATGTCGTTATGGCGGTGATGATGAGCGGTGTGACGGCTGTGACAAACACAGGCTGAGTGATTGAAACCAGCAGCTTCTCTTATATCATGGGTTCAGATCCGGGTTTGAGGTCGTTGTCGTCGTCGTCATCCACCGAGCTTCACTCTCACCATCAGCATGAATGTTCCTCACGTGTCGCCAAGGCGTTTGCTGCTGTAACACAACCACCACTTCTCAAATAAACCAGTATACAATTCTACACAGCAGATTTCCGATGAACAGGAAAACGTTTTTATTTTCCAAACAGTGGAGGGAGACGTCTCTGGATCCGGAGCAGCAGACTTCAGGCTAACGTCAGTGAGACCGAGGGAAATAAAAGTGTAATAATGAGTGTTTTTCTGTCAGCGGGGTGAGGTGGTGAGGTGGTGGTGGCGGCGGCAGCGGCGGCGGCGGCGGCGGCGGCGTCTCCCACTGAGGAGCGGGATCTAAATAGCCAGAGTGCTGGAGCTTTCAGGAGACCAGCAGGAGCTCCTATCACCTGATTGACTGACTGATCAATTACAGTCCTGCGCGTTTGAAATGACTGATCCACGCTAAGTGACTGACACCCGCTGGTTAAAAATAGACCCTCCCTCCCCCTGTAGCGGCTGCTGATGGCGTTTTCCCTGCGGACTTTTTCGCTTCGTGTGCAGAGCAGCTTCCTTTGAACATTTCAGGTTTATTTGGATTCGGATCTTCACCGTTCCAGTTTGACAAAAGAGAATTAAAAGATGCAAAACAAAACAAGGCGCTCATAACTAATTCATGAGCCCCCCCCCCCTCCTCTTTTTGAAGTTGATTCCTGTATTTTATCTCACTGGGGACTCTCATCGTCTTCTTCTTCTTCTTCTTCTCCTTTCATTGGGATGTTGAATGTTTCCCCCTCCTCCTAAAAGATGCCATGGGACCCAGTTTGAGTGGTTTGTTTACCCAGGGAGGCGTTGGCTTTGTCGTCGTCTCCCCGGGGATCAAAACGCCGCCTCAGATATGAGTCCTGGCAGCAGGGAGGAGCCGTGATGATGAAACGGTCCAGACTCTTACCTCCTTCCTGACTTCTGTTTCCCCGCTCTGCAGATCACACGGATCGGCCTGATTGTTCACAGAACCAAAGCGCAGGACTTCCAGGTGCTGGCGGGCTCGGCGGGGTTCCTCATGGCCGCCTATTGTGTTGGTAAGAAGCCTAAAACGGGACAAACGTCGCCGTTGTTCCTTCACAGGCGGTGGTCACAGCCCCCTCCTGCTGCTTCCTCTTATCCACAACCACAGTGAAGAAGTTGACTCTGTTGAGCAACTTTCATTTTGGTTTCCCACTGTGCCATTACACGAGTCAGCATGATGCGATGATGTTTTCATTGTGTTGTTTTGTTCAGTTCACATGGAATCATGGAATTGGCCTTCACACACCATCGTCCAAACATTTCTCTGTCTACACATGTAAACAGATGCAGACAGATGCAGACAGGTGTAAACAGATGCAGACAGGTGTAAACAGGTGTAAACAGGTATAAACAGGTATAAACAGGTGTAAACAGATGTAAACAGATGCAGACAGGTGTAAACAGATGCAGACAGGTGTAAACAGGTGTAAACAGGTATAAACAGGTATAAACAGGTGTAAACAGGTGTAAACAGATGTAAACAGGTGTAAACAGATGTAAACAGATGTAGACAGATGCAGACAGGTGTAAACAGGTGTAAACAGGTGTAAACAGATGTAAACAGGTGTAAACAGGTGTAAACAGATGTAAACAGGTGTAAACAGGTGCAGACAGGTGTAAACAGATGTAAACAGTTATACACAGTTATATCTTCCTCCACGTGAGGGTTGTTATCATGTATCAGGAGAAGAGTGGACCCTCCTGTGTGGACCACTGGTCCATGCACATGTTCATGGTCCTGCAGAGCAGAGCGTGAGCTTTCATTACACGTCACACACAGTCAGAAGACATCAGCTGCCTCTCACTGCAACACCGCCTTCTCCCGTCTTGGTATGTTGTGCACGAGCAGTGGACTGTGGAGCTGGATTAGATCAAACATCACACACACACACACACACACACACACACACGCACACACACACACACACACACACACACACAGCCCTCTGATCTTTGCTCCTTGACATGCTCTCATCTCCATAACTGAAATATGGGAGTAATTGGCTGTGTGTGTGTGTGTGTGTGTGTGTGTGTGTGTAATGCACAGCCAGGTCATGGTGATTGATATGATAATGTGTCCATGCTGTGAGTGTGTGATGAGGTCTTGATGTCCAGATTCATGGTCTCTGTGACGATGCAGAAGGGGGCGGTCCCTCTGCCTGTCACTCAGACCCGCGCTGAGCCTCGGGACAGAGGCTCTGACTCACTGGACGCACACACAGACGTCAAGTTTTCAGCCTGAATGTGATGTGAGTCAGTCGTGTGGAGAACATCAGCAGCCTGCGGCTCGTCTCCACAGCAGCTCCTCCAAGGCCACAGCAGACGATCGCATCTTCTCCTCCGTCACACAGACCATGAGGCGTTTGACTGAGAGGCCTCGTGCTCATGTGTACACACACGTCTGAGAGAGAAACACACACACACACACACGACTGAGAGAGAAACACACACACACACACACACACGTCTGAGAGAGAAACACAAACACACACACGTCTGTGAGAGAAACACACATACGAGAGGAAAATACTGCGTGTGTGTGTCTGTCTGTGTCTGTGTGTGACTCACATTCCATTTGTCCCATCCAGGCTACAGTACAAACATGGCCGCCTCTGCCCGTGGAAGATGATCATGTGACCCTGTGAATATGAGGATAATTACACAGCAGAAAAAAAAAAATATAATTAGTTTGAGTGAAGTTAGTTTTCATCAGGTAGAATGTTGTTTTTATTTCTCTTTCTGTTTTTTTATGTTAATGAGCTGACAGGTAAACCCACACTGTTATTATCTATAACTGCAACAAAGAGAAATGGAATGAAAGAATGAAAAGAAATCTTAAACCCTGTGTGTGTATGTGTGTGTGTGTGTGTGTGTGTGTGTGTGTGTGTGTCTAGGTGCAGTTGGCGGTGTGTGTGCGCTTGCTAACGTCCTGGGTCAGGAGTTGTGCGACTTGCATCGTCTGTGTGCGTCTGGTCGGTGGGAGGAAGCCAGGGTTCTGCAGCAGCGCCTCATCGAGCCCAACGCCGCTGTGAGTAACCGTCTGCTGCGCCAACGCTTTCACACACACACACACACACACGTCACACACACACACTCGTCACACACACTGACAAGCTGCTGTGTGGATTTCATGGCAAATCACATGTTGTGGCCCAGAATGGACTGATGCAAACGTCTCTTTATTGCCAAACACACAAAGAGAGGTGAGTGTGTGTGTGTGTGTGTGTGTGTGTCTGTGTGTCTGTGTGTCGACTGATTTGAGCTCTGTGTTGCTAGGTGACCAGGAAGTTGGGAGTTCCCGCCCTCAAGCAGGCGATGGAGTGGTTTGGTTTCCACGGCGGCGCCTGTCGATCACCTCTCCGAGCGCTAACAGAGGCGGAGCTTCAGCAGCTGACACGGGACTTCTCGTCAAACGGCTGGCTGTGAGAGTGTGTGTCCATAAGGTGTGTCCATGTTACAGGGGAATGTGGGGAAACACAACAAGAACACAACAAGCTCCTCATAAAACAACAAACCAAAAAAAAAAACCCTCCAATCAACTTTCAGATCAAATCACTGTCGCTCATTTAAACAAACAGAAGATTCATGCAATAAACTCAATTAACAACAACCAAACCTTCAACAGACAGATGATTGATGGATCAGTGCGATGACGCGACACAACACGTATGTTACACACACATATCCACATGTCAGAAATTAAAAAAAACAAACTGTACTCACTGTCACAGTCTCCAGACTTCTTCTTCTTCTTCTTCTTCTTCTCTGTCGCTTTGTTGTCACAATAAAACTTCATTTCACTGAAATAATGAACATCTCTGTTGACGGCTCTGTGCCAGCGGGGGCGCTGTGTGTTTGTGTTGTTCGGCCACAGACACTCACACGGAGTCAAGAAAGCGGGGGGTCAAAGGTGAAGGTCACTCTGAGGTCATGTCCGTCCGTTTCTCTCTAAGGACATACATCACCTGGAGGAACTTGTCACTGCGTCAGGGACAAAAGGTGTTGGTCAAAAGGTCAAAGGCCACCGTGACCTAGTGAAACACGATTTATAGGCTGCAAAATACAATTTAAAACCTGGTTCTTCACAACGTGACGCCATTTTGAGTTTGTGCAGTATCAATCATGAGGTGGAGTCAAGGTCCCGCCTACACGCCGCCACTCTCCACCAATCAGGAGTCAGTCTTAGCTGTCAGTCAAATAACCCGATCAGAAACAGTGACGAGGAAACGCTTAACGAGTGATAAGACAAACAGCAGCTGCAGATCACGTTGTCAGTCATGTGACTGTTAATGGCAGAAATTAGTGCAGTAATTAAAGCCGAGCGAAGCAGGTATCCATGGTAATGAGCCTTCAGCTTCTCTCACCGCCGTTTCTGCTGCTTTTTCTTCACTTGACTCCAATTAGTGCCTTTTTTTTGTTTCTGTGTGTGTGTGTGTGTGTGTGTGTGTGTGTAAAGTCTGAAACCTAAATGGATTTATATGACAAAGTGCTAAATAAACTGCATAAATAGAGTTTCTGTGATGCCTCCAGAGGGAGGAGGTGGTGGAGCAGATGAGAAGATGGATTTGTTATGATGGGTTATTAATGAAATCATTCCCACTCCTCTAATCATTCCCTTTTTCCATGTTTTCTTTTTCACCACCGTCTGAATCAGGCTGTGGCCTCTGTCTTTTCAGTTTCAGTTAATAAAACGTTCAAAGTCGTAAATGTCTCATTCCACCTTGACAATCTTTTTTTGTTCCCTTATTTATTTATTTATTTATTTATTTATTTATTTATTTATTTATTTATTTATTTATTTATTTATTGAAAAAGTGCAGTACATTCCATTAGTTTTCTTCATCTTTGTTGTAGTTTCGCTGAGGGGCCACAAGGAGGAGCAGCTCCCCACCACGCTGCTCTGCGTCAAGGGCATTGCTTTGATCCCAGTTAGGATCTTGGACGGGGAGGGGGGGCGAGGGGGGGGGTGATGCCAACACGGTCAGTGGGTGCAGTGAGAGGTGGGGGGGGGGGGGTCTCTGCCCCTGAGAGCAGATGATTGGCGAGTCAGCAAAAGCTGCCCTCTGCTCTGCAGCGTCACAGGGGGGGGGGGGGGGGGGGGGGGGGGGGGGGGGGGGGGGGGGGGGGTGACATGGAGAGGATCCCCCATAACCACCTCACCCCCCCCGTTTCCTCTGCACTACATCATCCTCACCTGACAGTTTGCTGCTCGTCTCCCCCCCCCGCATCCCAGCCTTCAGGCGATGCTGTGACCTCTCTGTGTACTGTAGCATGTAATGCCCCCCCCCCTCGTTCTGGCGACACCCCAGATTAAAACTGATCTTAAAAGATTCCCATACCCACCGCCCCCCCCACACACACACACACCCAATGTCCACATGCATCATGTCTGAGTCTGATTGTTCATCTCTCGCTCTTTTTGGCCTCGAGAGAAAAAAAACAAACCTGATCCGATTTGTGACAGTGAACTAAACGTTGATGATGTCATCACTCTGCTCCTCTGACACACACACACACAGTATGTTACATACACACACATACATTATTTACTAATGGAGATTCACCTATAGAAAACACATTTCTGTGTGTTCTGACTCGACTTCCTCTCCAGCTATAAAACTGCACCTCCTCCACTCTGTTCCTAAAACAATCAATAATGCATCAATAATAATAATAATAACAATAATAATAACAATAACAATAATAATAATAATAACAATAATAATAATAACAACAATAATAATAATGATAATAACAATAATAATAATAACAATAATAATAATGATAATAACAATAATAACAACAACAAGCCGCTTTTAATTTGACGTCAGTTCATTCATCTTCCTGCAACAAATCCACCACTAAATTTATTTTTCCCACAACGTAACACAACGTTTTCCAAAAACCCGACACCGTTTGGATATGGAACAGAGCTCTGGCGACAGCCAGTGTGTGTGTGTGTGTGTGTGTGTGTGTGTGTGTGTGTGTGTGGGTGTGTGTGTGTGTGTGTGTGTGTGTGTGTGTGTGTGTGTGTGTTGTGTGGGTAGTTGTTTTCAGGCTGAATGAACACTGTGCACTTGTTACAGCAGATGTGCAGCTTGTGTTTGGCCACGTAGCAACAACAGCCAACTCCACTGGG
>JAFBJQ010000724.1:135337-183625 GCA_016785345.1 Trinectes maculatus | reverse complement strand
TCCTCCTCCTGCTTCTCCTCCTCCTCCTTAACCCCACACCCACACCCCCACCTCCTCCTCCTCCTCCTTAACCCCACACCATCTCCTCCACCTCCTCCTCCTCCTCCTTAACCCCACACCATCTCCTCCACCTCCTCCTGCTCCTCCTCCTCCTTAACCCCAGTCAACCCCCTCCGCTTCCTCCTCCTGCTTCTCCTCCTCCTCCTTAACCCCACACCATCTCCTCCTCCTCCTGCTTCTCCTCCTCCTCCTTAACCCCACACCACCTCCTCCTCCTCCTCCTTAACCCCACACCACCTCCTCCTCGTCCTCCTTAACCTCACTCCACAACCCACTGCTCCTCCTCCCCCTCCTGCTCCTCTTGCTCAGCGTCCGTCCATTCCATCCATATTTTATAGAGACCAGCAGGGCGGCGTCTGTATCTGTGGCTCTGCTGGAGGTGATTTATCATTGTTAAGGCCGCTGTCTGATGGCTTCTCCTCCAGGGTCACGCTGATCCCTGTTTGGCCTGCACCTCCTCATCCACAGAGCCGGCCCCCGTAATTAAGCCCCTAGAAACCAATGGAAAAAAACAGGGAATGAAGGAGAGAAAAAGAGAGTGAAGAGGGAAGTCTGTCAGGAGACACCAGACAGAGGGCTGGAAGGACACAAGCGTCTCCACGGTGCTTTTTCAGGAAGCTGATGTAAAACAGCTTTTAACACGTCTCACGTTTACACCTGAGACGGATGACAAACAGACACAGGGGACACAGGGGACACATGGCGACATGGTGCATTGTGGGACATGCAGGACTCTGACTGACCACAGTTAATCTGCTGCTGAGCTGAATTACTGGTGAACTAAATATAATAAATAAATATAGAGATTTGATTCATTAATAAAAATTTAAAATCTTATTTCAGTCTTTTTTCACACTGTGATGAAACAGATGAAAAACATGAGTCATGTGATCGTTCTTGTTTTCATAGTTTTTTACTTTACTTTACTACAGGAACCATTTTACCGCCCCCCCCCCCAAACATCTGAAGGGAAACACCCTCATCCTCCCACCCCCCCTGCTGGAGGTGTGGGTCAGTGATAAGAGATGATGACGATAACTAGGGGCCAGTGCATTAACTGTATTGATCAGGTCGGGGCCTTTCAGCACCGTTAAAGTGCCGCTGCTCCGATTGCCAGCACTCGCTCTGACAGGAATCCAATGGCGCTGTCTCTCTCTCTCTCTCTCTCTCTCTCTCTCTCTCTCTCTCTCTCTCTCTCTCTCTCTCTCTCTCTGTGTTGGAGGGCGTGGCTGAGCAGCTGATGGTGTGAAAGGTGAAGTACAGTGTAGCAGGGAGGAGAAGCTGTGGTGTGAAATAAAAAAGCAGATTAAAAAACAAAAACAAAAATTGGATAGCCAGGTCATCCATCAGGTCATCCATCAGGTCATCCATCAGGTCATCCATCAGGTCATCCATCAGGTCATCCATCAGGTCATCCATCAGGTCATCCATCAGGTCATCCATCAGGTCATCCATCAGGTCATCCATCAGGTCATCCATCAGGTCATCCATCAGGTCATCCATCAGGTCATCCATCAGGTCATCCATCAGGTCATCCATCAGGTCATCCATCAGGTCATCCATCAGGTCATCCATCAGGTCATCCATCAGGTCATCCATCAGGTCATCCATCAGGTCATCCATCAGGTCATCCATCAGGTCATCCATCAGGTCATCCATCAGGTCATCCATCAGGTCATCCATCAGGTCATCCATCAGGTCATCCATCAGGTCATCCATCAGGTCATCCATCAGGTCATCCATCAGGTCATCCATCAGGTCATCCATCAGGTCATCCATCAGGTCATCCATCAGGTCATCCATCAGGTCATCCATCAGGTCATCCATCAGGTCATCCATCAGGTCATCCATCAGGTCATCCATCAGGTCATCCATCAGGTCATCCATCAGGTCATCCATCAGGTCATCCATCAGGTCATCCATCAGGTTGCCTTTGTGTTGCCTTTGTGTTTGCGTGAAATGCAGTCATAAAAACCGAGCTTCAGCCTTGAAACTAAAACCTCCCATGTTATTTATCTCACACAATGTTTGACTGACCTTCACTCAGAGACAGCTGTTGTTGTTACTGTGTGAATCTGATTCACTGTGGTACACTACTCTGATGCAACACACACACTCATTCAACACACATGATGCAACACACACACATTCAACACATGCGTTCATTTCATTATGTAACCCAGCCCGTGTGCGCGCTGCCTCTGGCTCCTCTCGGCACCCGGAGACTCTGCGTTGTGTTGTGTGTGGGTAATGGCGGTGTGCGGGGAGGGTAGTGCAGAGGGACGAGCCGGACACACGGGGGTGACGTAGATCGTGGCTTGGACCGCGCCGTTTATTTACTCACTTCACTCCTTTACAGTGGTAAACAAAGACTCAGTTTATAACAGTTTATAACAGAAACATGCATATAGATCGGAGAGGGCAGCTTCAACGTGCTCACCTTTACAGTGGTAAACAAAGACTAACCAAGATGGCGCTTGCGCGGCCCATCCCCTTAAAATACGGTGGCTCACACGGGACAAACATTCAAAACGCACCAAACCCCCTGAGGGCAGAAACAGCGCACCAGCACCATCAACAGGCAACTGCCCTACATCAACATGTAAATTTGCCAAGCCGAACGCATTCTGTACTGGACAGAGACGAGACACGGAGGAGACTGATTGACATTGGCCTACAGTCCCTTAGCCAATCAGGACACAGAGTAAAAGATAGTGAATGGGTAATTGATGCTGGTGGAAAGGTGAATCACTGTGGTGAGTCCTGTTAGAACTCAAAAAAAGACTCAGTTGCTGTAGTTTGCCGATTTAATGACTTTAAACACAACAAACAAACTTTCTCCTATTTCTCTCCTCCCTGACTCCTCTGCTTGCGTGCGAGACGGTCGGGTCTAAGCTCCGCCCTTTAAAGGGCCAGCGTCTCCGTCCCGAGTACAGCCTTTTCCACACAGAGCACAACGTGCATGCATTTACTGTAAAAAAAAAAAAAAAGCATAACAAACTGCACTAAAAAAATCCGTGAAACAGCGAAGCCGCGAAAGGTGAACCGTATAATAGCGAGGGATCACTGTGTCTCATATGAGACATCACTGTGATTGTTGACCTGGTGACAGTAAACAGTTTTTATCTGTTGTCATTGATCACCATGATCATGATTAATAATAATCTCTGTGTTTTGCTGGTTGTGGAGGCTCAGTGATCTGGTCCAGATCAGGTCCTGCCTCCTGCTGGGCACCTGCAGGGTCAGCAGGGTCAGCAGGGTCAGCAGGGTCAGCAGTGAAGCTCTGTGTCGGAACCTAATGAAACTAGAAGAACACACACACATTTCTCTTCAAGTGTGTGTTTCTGCATTTGTATGATTAAGTTTACTTATTGTGCATAGACGGTGTGCGTGTGTGTGTGTGTGTGTGTGTGTGTGTGTGTGCGTGTGTGTGTGTGTGTGTGTGTGTGTGTGAAACAAGTGTTCACCTTTTCCCGGGACATTTTTCACGTTTTTATCTTTCTTATCTCTTATTTCTTTTATCAAACATCTTTTATTTCAAGTCTTTATTCTGTCATTAACATGTTACATCCTCTCTGTCTCTGTCTCTGTCCCTGTCTCTGTCTCTGTCTCTGTCTCCGTCTCCGTCTCCGTCTCTGTCTCTGTCTCTGTCTCTGTCTCTGTCTCTGTCTCTGTCTCCGTCTCTGTCTCTGTCTCTGTCTCCGTCTTTGTCTCTGTCTCTGTCTCTGTCTCTGTCTCCGTCTTTGTCTCTGTCTCTGTCTGAGTGTGTCTCACCTCCTGTGGGCTGTAATACCTCAGAGAGCTCCAGCAGAGGCCTCCACCTCCCCACTGCTCCTCTGGGACTCAGCACCTCTCTTCATCCTCCTCCTCCTCTGTGTTGTCTCTGTCAGCTGATCAGCCTCAGCTGTGTGTGTGTGTGTGTGTGTGTGTGTGTGTGTTACCTCCATTCATATCTTCTGGGACTTAATGTAGTTTGAGGTTTTTCTTTTCTTTTTTGTAAATTTATCCTTCCTTCGTTCCTTCCTTCATTCCTTCCTTCCTTCCTTCCTTCCACACTGTCTTCCTCTTACCTTTTCTCCTTCATTCTGCTTTTTTGACTTTTTATTATTTATTATTTTTCTCTATGTCCTTTGCCTGACTTTAATTTTTACTTCCTGTTTCTCTGTCTCGTCTCCTTATTCTATTTCCTTTCCTTGCTTTCTGTCTTCATGCCTTTGTTTTTTCATTTGTGTGTGTCTATTATCTATTATAAATCAGGTAATTGTGTTGCCGTGGCAACATGCTGAGGGCCTGTGCTCAGAGTGGACATTTCCTGTCCCATAGGCTGATGGGAAAACGGCTGCAGAGAGAGAGAGAGAGAGAGAGTCCTCTTTTTCCTCTCCGTTTGTCCTGCTGTCTGATGATGTAATGGTGACCTGAATAGACTCTCTCTCATGAGCTTTACCTGTCAGCTGCTCTGATTGGTCCGTTTCTGTCTCTGCCGGTGTTGTTGCCTGTGTCCTGTTGTGTCTAATGTTGAAAAACCAGTTTGAATGTTTAAATGTTGTGTTTTTCAGGAAGTGCTGTTGAAGCGAGCAGCAGACCTGGTGGAGGCTCTGTACGGGATGCCGCACAACAACCAGGTGAGTCAGCCGCGTCTCTGTCACATGACTCTGTCACATGACACATCCAGGACACAGGCTGTTGACTGACTCACATGCACTCAGGGAAAAGTCCATGTAGTAACTTCTATCCGCCTGCAGGAGATCATTCTGAAGCGAGCGGCCGACCTGACCGAGGCGCTCTACAGCGTCCCCCGCAGTCACAACCAGCTGCCCTCTCTCACCGGCTCGGCCGCTCACTCAGGGATGATGGGCGTGAACTCGTTCAGCAGTCAGCTCGCCGTCAACATCTCCGAGGCCTCGCAGGCCGACCAGGGTGAGTGTCTGGTTTTATCCTGATGTTTGTGTCTCGGGTTCATCTGTGTATTGTGGAGACAAACAGCTTGTCCCGCTCGTTACTGTGGTTTTCATCAGGAGGAAAAAGAGACTTTGTTGAAGGAGTGTGTTCAGCGGCGGATGAATTAATTAATTAATCACACATCTGCTGCAGTGGATTTCATGACAAAGACAAATCTGCCGTTTGTCCACCTTTTCTCTTTTCAGCTGCTTTTGTCACAGTCGCTCAGGAAAATGTGAATGAACTTGTGAACATGGACGGGGAAGACACAGAGCTGCTTTTTCTCCCCCACGCCCCCCCATTCCCCCCCATTCCCCCCACACCCCCTTAAAAAACGTCTGCGTTTCCCATCGGCTCGGCAGCGAACACCTTTCAGGAATCTATGAGGTCATGGGAAACGAGGCTGCGCTTAAAATTCATAACTGGGTACTTTATGTGCATTGAGCTCTCTGGTCGGAAACATTACACCCAGGATCTGAGTGGCGTCCTCCCGCTGTTATGAAATGGCTCTTTGTGCACCGTCGCAATTACCCACCCTGTGATTAACGCATTAATAAAAACACGGCTCACCAGCTGAGGCCTTATCCGACAGGAGAGGCAGGTAATTTACGACATTAATTCAGAGAAGCACAGCGTCATGTCGTCGTCCTGAAGAGAGGGTTTGTGTCAGTCTGCAGAGAAATGCAGTTTTATTTGTACTGTTCTAAAAATAAACAGCATGAATCAGATCATTAAAATGAAGCTGATATACAAACGTGTGGAAAATAGTTCATGGAAGTCGTATGCAGTCATGAGTCTGAGGCCTCAGTCGTCTTTCTCAGAGAACCCTTGACAGTTACAGGATGTTTAACGTAGCGCCTCCTGCAGGACAATCAGCTGTTCTGAACTGAACTGTCGGTCGACCAGTTCATCTGCTGGATGAAAACCACCTGCTCTGCAGAGAACACACCTTTCCACTGATGTGGAACGACGTGATCTGCAGCTGATGTGACGGCGAAGACCAGGACAACCATCAGCAAACATGGTTCACATGGTTCATGATGCACTGGTTTGTAGAACGTTTAGTGTGTGACGTTCTGCAGCGCTCAGAGCTTCACTGCTCTCTTCTCTTCAACATGTGTTTCCCATCGTCACCTCTCCTCGCCCTCGTCCCCGGGCAGCGCTCCATCAGCCACTCCTGCTGGGAATTGTGTTGGTCTGAGCCAGGAAGTGGACAAAGCTGGTGGGGGTCAGGGTGTGTGTGTGTGTGTGTGTGTGTGTGTGTGTGTGGGAGGCGGGGGCTGCGTGACATTAGCATTGGCTCTGCTCGATAAGCTCAGGCCAAGGTTGGTGGGAACTCAGGAGCCTCATGAGGGGGTCAGAGGTCAGGCCCAGTGCTGCAGGGAACATTGGTATTCAATACATCACGGGGAGCAGCAGGGGAGAGAGGAGGTGTCAGGGTAAATGAAGACTTCACCTGCGGGGAGGTGAGTGGTCGGTGGCGACGGGCTGGTGATGTCACAGCAGTGAGGTCACTGAGAGAGAGGAAACATAATAACCAGCTCCTGTGTTCATACAGAGTCCAGATATGACTGACAGGTTCCTGAGCAGTGAGAGTAAAGATATGCTGAGTAAATGAACAGTGATGTGTTATTATTTAAATACAGGAAGATATAAACTGAGTCTTTATCTAAAAGGCTCAGCCTCAGCTCATTGACTCAGGATGTTCAGACACATGAAGAAGACCCCCGGTCTCTGACGCTGTTGTCTTCTCTGTCCTCAGGGTACTCCCGTAACTCAAACAGCGTGTCTCCTCGCGGCTACGTGCCAAGCTCCACGCCTCAGCAGTCCAACTACAACACCATCACCTCGACAATGAATGGATACGGAGCAGCGGGTATGACCAACCTGGGCGTCCCGGGATCTCCCAGCTTCCTCAACGGATCCACTGCCAACTCTGCTTATGCCAGTGAGTAACTCCAGTCAGACATCACCTGTCAGACCAGCAGCTCACAGCGACAAGTCTGAAGAACGACGTGTAACTCCTGACAGGAAGTGAAGTGTCAGAGCTGTAAACGTATACCAGTAAAAAAAACCCCGGCTTCCTGTTGTTACATTCAGTCATGGTTCAGGTGCTGAGAACAGTTACAGTAGATGAACGTGAAGTGTTCTCCTGCAGGAGATGAGTTGCTGCTTCACTGATCCAACAGTTACACTCAGGTGTGATTAACCTGCCTGGAGTCACTGCTGCTGCTGGAGCAGGTGTGTTGTGCAGACAGGTGAAGTCTGAACTCAGCCACAGGGGAGCGCTCCACTGTTTTGGCTTCTCTATAAAAGAGTCTGGTTTAGAAGGTAGTGAGCTTCTCCACGCCAGGTGATGCTGTGGTCCAGAGGGTTAGTGTGTGTGTGTGTGTGTGTGTGTGTGTGTGTGAAGTGAAAACATATGCATACACCCCCCCTCCCTTTTTCCACCTGTCCATTCTCCCCCCCCCCGCCCCCCCCCTCGTGTCCTCAGTACATCCACTTGTTTTCTAACTTTAATATCAACTGAAAAAAGAATCGAGAAACGAGAGGAGGAAGCAGCAGCATTAAATCACATTCACGTTCCTGTCTCTGTGTTACAGTGACACACAGACACACACTGCTGCTGCTGCAGTAGTGTGTGTGACTGTGTGTATCACTGTGTGTATCGCTGACAGGGACCAGTCAGCATTAGAGCTCCGCCCACACTGACCCGTTGTGATGTAAAACTCATCACTGTTGATAAAGTTACATCAGAGACGCCAGTAAACGATGTCACAGACGTCCACGTTCTCTTCCTGATTGGTTCTTACCAGTCAGGCGTCACCCGCTGAATACAAAGCGTTGTTATCACTTCCTGTCAGTGACACTTCCTGTCAGTAACACTTCCTGTCAGTGACACTTCCTGTCAGTGACACTTCCTGTCAGTAACACTTCCACCTTGTCATTGCTCCAACTAAACTAATCCCTGCTCTGACTTTTCACCATCACTCCTCCTTCAGAGGATTCTCTGTTTCTAAGTAACCAGCTACTTCCTGTTTACACCTGGATGGTCATGTGACCTCTGTTTTCAGGTGTATTAGTGCGGTCAAACATAAGCAGATAATACAGAAACACAGACTCAGAGGGGACATTTCTAAAAAGAGCCAGACTGAACTTTTTTATGTAAACTGACTAAGAGGTCAAAAGGTCAATGTTGAGGTCCTTGTTGTCTTTAGAGAGGTTCATTGTGACCTTTAACCTGTGACTGTACGTAGCTGTTAGCAGGTGTGTGTACACGTTTCCCCAGTCTCCAGTTTCTGTGTTCAGCCAAGCTAAGATAGTGACATCAGACACACACACACACACACACAGACACACACACACACACACACACACACACATAGACACACACACATAGACACACACCTGTGCAGTGTGTGTGGATGCTGCAGCAGCTCAGTTTGGATCATGTTGCTTTTTGTTTTCTGATGTTATGGATCAACTTTGACAGATGTTTGTGATTGGATGTTTCTTCCTCCAGACTTTGTCCCAATCTGAGACAGGGACACATTCCTCCTCCTCTCCATCCTCCTCCTCCCACACCACCCCCATCATCTCCGCCCACCCTCCACCTCCTCTGTTCGTCTGCCTGCTCGTCACGTCTCCTCCTAACTCGCTTCCTTCTCCTCCTCACCTCCTCCTCTTCTTCCTTTGCTCCCATAGGCCCTTATTCATTCTCTCCTGTCCATATGGTTTCTGCAGTCAAACAGAAGAGCGCCTTCGCCCCTGTCGTGCGGCCACAGACCTCCCCGCCCCCCACCTGCACCACCACCAATGGCAGCAACCTCCAGGGTGAGCATCCCATCCCCACCCCACCCCACCCCGCCTGTCAGCACCCCGTCTTTTGCTGTCCTCGTCCACGTTCCGTCTGGACGCACACGCAGATGCCAAGTGTTGTTGTAATGATACAGATGTGTTTGTTACATGATTTAATCAGTCAATGGTCAAAGTTGATCCATAACTTTATTTAATGTGGCTGCTGTTTCTTTAAGAATCAACTTGTGTCACTTTGTTTCTATTTTCTTCTCTCTTCTTCTGATATCGTGAAGAAAATTAGGAATTTTATATTTTACATATTTAAGATTTGTTGCCCAGTGACAAACAACTTTTCTCTTTTTTTAAATTGAATATAAAGAATCTGTTTCTCTCCAGCCATGGCAGGTCTCATCGTTCCACCCATGTGAGGACGCCCGTCACAAAAAAACCAAGACTCCCATTTCCCTTGAAGCTGTGATGGCTCCGCCCACCCGAAACACCACAACAGCAACTGCAGAGAAAAGTCCTTCCCATCATTCCTCTGTACGACTCCTCCCATTGAAGCCAGAAAGAAAACCTGACCTCCAAATTCAACAGCATCATCGTCATCACCATCATCATCATCATCATCATCATCATCATCATCATCATCCTGAAGGAAGCTCTTTTCTCTGATGACAGCTGAAGCCTCTGGTGACATCACTGCAGCGTTTAATGAAACATTTGAAACAGGAAATGTCTTCTCACATGTCTGCAGTAGCTCCACGTCGCAGCAGTGTTCCCACTGTAAAGGTCAGAGGTCAGGGATGTGAATTGTGGGGTGGGGGTGTGGCGTGTCTGCAGTAATACATGTTGTGTGAGTTATTAAACAGGTTACTTTGACTTCAGAAGTCAGTGGAGACCGAACAGGTTTCAAATCAGTTTGAACCACTGTGAGACAGAGAGGAGGCGGAGTCCACTGAGAGCTTCCGTCCACACCATGTGACCCGGTGACGTTCAAATGGCCATCCTTTTGTTTCAGGCCTTTAAAATCATGTTTTACGTCAGGGGAGTTCTGAACTGAGTCTGTTCCAACCTGATGTCACCTTTCGACCCTGAAAATCAAATTTAAACATCAGCTCATCTGGTCTCATCCTACACACAAAGAGGCGTTCAGGAACCAACATGGCAGGAGTGTGTGGACTGTCAAATGTTCATGGTTCATGGTTCTCATGGAAATAAAACTGGGAAACACAAACATGTGTACGAAAAGATGATACGTGTTTGTTCAGTCATTTATTTATTTTGTTGTTACAAAAATCACTTTGTGTCCACATCATGCAACACAGTGAAGACTAAAGTGTCACCGTAACCGTGACAACAGCTGACGCAATAATCACTGACACATGGGAAGAAAAATAGTTTTCATAACAAGTAAAGTGTATCATTGGAAACTGTAAAGTAAATTGGACCAAAATGTTTGGTATGGTCCTTTAACTGTTAAAAAGGGTTATTGTTAGAAAATGATTCTCCACCTACAGTGTGTTTGACACCTATGTTGTACAGTAACACTTATAATATAAGCTGATTGGTTCAGAAGCTCTCGGTGGACACGGAGTCCAGAAACCAAGAAGAAACATTTTCCATTCAAATCTGGAAAAAAGGCCGTCAGACGGATCCAGATCAAAATCCAGAAAACGTCTTTTCCTTTGTCTGCTTAAAGAAAAACTCTGATCAGTATCACGTCTGACAACGTTTTGCTTTGTGTGCCGCAGCTTTGACTTCCTGTTTGTGTCCCACGCTTTAAAAGGGGGGAAATGATCAGAATGATCCACAGAGTAGTGAAGACAGAAGAGTCCATGTTCACTTTTCTTTTACTCTCTCTTTTATTTCAGCTCTGTTTTACAGATTTTTTGATTCGTAGAATTTAACCAGAAAAAGCTTGCAACAATTTTAATCACATTTAGGTACCAGATTTTCTTCTTATTCTTCTGATTGTGCTTATTTTATATGTATTTATAAAAAGTTCCTTTTGTGATTTAGGCCTGGATGATAGTCTCAAATATATATGTAAACACATTTGATGTCTTAATACCTTTTAGATATTGTAAAAAGAGTGAACACGTGAGAGGAATTAACCCTTTTGTAAAAACATGACATGACATGGTCGCCCTGTTTTTGAAAGCAGGACGTAAAAAAACACGCTTTCATCACTTTTGTATAAAAACGCTTTTCCGATATGATATTTAACTTTTTGTAAACGGCATCATTTGTGTTTTCCCGGGTTCTTCTTGTCCTTTGTGTATTATTGTGAAATGTATAATCATGGTTATTTCTTAATGCACTATTTTGTTGGGGCACTTAATAAGAGCAATGCATCTTAGCAAAAAATGTAAAAAAAAAACTAAAATTTAAAAAAGATATTATGATATGCACAGACATTTTTTCTGAACTGGCAAAAATCCTTGTCGTGAAGTTTTGATAACGTCATAACACTCCACCTCTCTTCTTTCAGACGGAGCGTCTCTCCTGGTTCGGTGTTTAGACGATAATATTTTATCCATTTAATATGAAACTTGATCCTTGTCTTTGTGTTTTTTGGTGAGAAGGATAAAAACAGCTCTGAAAACAGGCAACTGACCTCAAGGAAACCTCCGTCAGTGTTGGTGTCGTTGATGGTGCTGTTCTCATTGTTGCTCACAGTCTGGATCATTTACTTATGCAACCGTGTCCCTGTTGTATCATGCGAGTGCGTCTTCCACGCTGTGTGGAAAAGAATAAAGTAAAGTCCTGTTGCCTTATGATTGACCACACTTTAATACCAACTCTGCTCCGCTCCGCTCTTTATTCTCTTCATTTGACAATTTGAAATATTTCTGCACGTTGGTCCCTCAGGTCCACAAATAACACAAAACAGTTGGTGGTTGATGTGAAGATGATTAAAGACGGCACAACAGCACAGTCCAGGAGTTTCTGTGCACTTCATTCCCAAAAGAAACAAATGTAGTTATTCACATGTATGATTAATGGTGACAGGATCAGTGTGTCCTGATGGAAATCTTGATATTGTCTACAAACTCAGACTTACATGAAAAACCTGTTTCTTACCTGATACAACTTGATGAGTAGTTAACAATATGTTCATGAGCTCAACCTCAAAACTATAAACAGACTTTAATATTTACAGAATCAGTTTTCCTAGCAGAAAATCCATATCATAAAATTTCAGGAAAAATGTCAAACACATTATTACATTACAAGACACAAATTCTAAAATGAAATATGCCAAGCTACAGATCAATCAAGCAATTATATTTTATTTGCCTCTGAGGGTTTGTAGAGGTTTTTCCCCCTCAAACTGTAAAGTTTATGTTGAAAGAAACAAGAATTATCCATCGTCCCTTTAAACCGACATCATCACTTGAAAACTCTGTGGGGATAAAACCCAGAGGCAGTTGAGGCAGATATCTGAAGTTGACCTTTGACTTTATGCAAGTCCAGCAGAACTGAGAGAGAAACCTCAGTCTCTGTCGCCCAGGTGCCATGATGTTGGTCTCTGCATCCACATGTGTCCAGCGTCTTTGCTAAAAGACATCATTTGACTGAAACAATTGAAACTGTCACCTGCCACTGAATGTTTTCACTTTTCAATCAGCTTAGTAAAATGTATTTTGTCACAGTTGTTTGCTTCTTACCGTCCTGATTTTAAAAACAAAGTCAAGTATACTTTTTTCAATGTTTTATTCCAATGTGAACGAGCGCAGAGGCACTGCATCTTTGTGAAATATGAAATATATCATCAAAGTATATGAAAGCACAATGTTTAAGTAATGTCTTTAGAATACAGAGGGGCCACTCCCTGAGGTTTTTCTTTTCCTGTCTCTGGCCATGCTGTAAATAAATGCATGTTTTTTTTTCTGTGATCCAGTGCTTTTTGTACAGAAACTAATAATAAAGATTAAATTTGGCTTGAACCTCTGGAATCTCGTGTTTCTGATTCTGTTTCTTTCACAGGTTTTCAGTTAAAAAGTGAAGTTAGAGAAACACTGACAGAGTCGTTATTTGGATTATACTCCGTCCTTTTTAATAGAAGATGTTAAATTACATCTTTCACACCTGTAGGATCACTTCCTGTCACCTGTTCCGGTAAGTGTGTTACGTCACTTCCTCATTCCACTGCCGCTCCTATGGGGTTGTCTGTCATGTCGCCTTCCTCTGAACTAATTGCTAACGTGTTAGCAATGGCTCCTCACTGTTGATGTGTAGTTATCCGTCTGCCGCTTTCACTGATAATGATTCGCTTAATAACTGGAGTTTATTATTTACGCTGAGCTCTGTACTTCAGAACATATGTTAGCTGAAGCTAACAGGGACTGTTAGCCGGTGCAGCGCCACCTAGCTTAGCCCCCGCTAGCGACTCGTCAGTTCACAAACACACCGATAATAATTAGCAACTCTTGTTGATTGTTTACCTGGAACCACTGAAGCTACTGGCTAAAGCTAAAGGTAAACATAGTCAGACGTCATCAGTCACAGATCATCAACATTAACGTCTGAACTTTTGACTACAGATGTCAGAGTCGTTTTTCACAGTGAATGTCTGACAACAGTGTGTGATTGTATCACACTGAAATGTAAACGTGTATTTTGGCATTGTGATATCTTGACTGTATCAAAATGAGGGAACTGGTTTCATCTCTTGAACGGCTTTTTATTATCGGCATGGATCAATACAACCAGTCATAGCGGAGCGTAGAGTCACACACACAGCGGTAGATACAACACTCAAGGTTACACTTTTCCCCACGCCCCCTACTGGCTCTGGGGAGTAGTGATATCAGAAACTCACTTTATAACAGGCATCATAATGTTATTTTCAGGATAAATTAAATTTGTCAGGTTAAATTCACTTGTGTCATTAATTTTTTTAAAAAGCTTCTAACAACAATTTGATCTCATTGGCTGCCAGTGACCATGACACCTGACCTCTGTGAGTCACCTGACAGGCCTGATGAGTGCAGGTGTTTGATGGCGGCGGCTCTGGAGTTCACTGGTTGATGGGAGAGAATAATATTTTCCTTCAGATCACGTGTAAAGGTCATCGAGGTCGTATCAGGCCTGAACAGGAAGTCTGGTTTCCATCAAGGACCAGTGGAGTCCAGTATCAGGGTCTGCGCTGGTATGTGTGTGTGTGTGTGTGGGGGGGGGGCGGGGGGGGGCAGCTTTGGCTCTGTTACAGGGACAATTAACTTTCACACCATCGTCAGCAGCAGCACTGATGAAATCTCTTTCATGGATATACAGCTGTTAGCGGAGAGCGGCCCTGAGGCGGCTGCAGCCAAACGCCCAGAGAAAACCATCGCACAACCAACGCACAACCGCGACTGCCAAACGCCATCCTGTGTCTGCCAGAGCAGCAGAACACAGGCCAACTCCTGTTCACCAAGAGAAGAAGAAGTGGAGTGCTAACAGCACCAAGAGGCCGTTAGCAGATTCTGCTCAGTCAGCGTTTCCCTCGCACAGATGTGAAAAGCTCTCATTGGTTAAACAGGTTTGTGGATGATGCTTTTTAAACTGACAATGACTCGTTAACGTGTACATGAATGTAATGTAATGTTATTTCTTCACACACAATCAACAAATGAATTTGTCAGTCGACACAACTGAAAGGGAAATGAAACGTGAGACGAGATCTGAAGACGTCACCTGACGTGAGTGGACTGAAGGAGCTAATGACATATGGCTCATGTTCATTAGACGACATCATGATGATGACGATGATGACGATGATGATGATGATGATGATGATGATGATGATGATGATGATGATGATGATGATGCTGCTCTTCACCATGTGCGACTGATGGTGCGTTCAGGTCACACAGTCTGTTACATGCAGTGTAAAACTGAAACAAACTCAGATGTTTATGAAATATACATCTGAATATATAAATATAAACATGTCAGGACAAACTGAACTACTTCCTGCTCCAGCTGAGCTCGTTTAGTGTGTGTGTGTGTGTGTGTGTGTGTGTGTGTGTGTGTGTGAGTGTGTGTGTGTGTGTGTGTGTGTGTGTGAACCACAGAGAAAAGTGACGTAACGTCACTGCTGCTCGCTGCACATCTGCACCCTCAGACCCTGAAGAATAAAACCACTTCCTGTGAGCTGATGATGTCACCAACCAGAGTTTCTGTACACGTGTCTTTATCTCTGTGTGTGTTTGTGTGTGCGTCTCAGAGTGTGTGTGTGTGTTGTGGTAAAGTGGCATGTCAGACTAACTGGGGGCCTGTAAGTCATCTCACACAGGAAGGGCCCCGGGCTCCTTCCCTCTGTGATGATGCAGGAGCCCTGGCCAACGAGCTGGGAGCTGGAGAAGCTCTGTAAATCACTCGTCCAGAGGTTCCTGCTGTTTCCTGGGACGGAGCAGGTTCTGGATGAGGTTTGGAAATCTGATGCTGGTCTGTCAGAACCATGTGTTTGTGTCAGATTGTTCAGAGGGGGTTTGAAGGCAACTGAGCAGAGGAATCAGATGATGATCACGTCTCTGGCTCTTAATTGATTTATCAATGAACAGTAAATGAACCTCTTCACACTCTGCCTCCTCTGGTCGTGCATTCCATTACATTTCAAATTAAGAGTCTTTACAGTTTATGTGGATCTGAGAGAAACTGTCAGTCGTATTTGATGTTTCAAAATAACAAGTGTTGTCTAGTGTGACCTTTGACCCCTCACTGCTTCATGTCTCTGACATTCTGCATCCAATAAAAACCACACTGAGCAGCTGTTGAAAGTGCAAACTTTAAAAAGTGAAACACTATAGTTGTGAGATGTTTTGGAGTCGGAGTCTTGAAGCTGAGAGAAGCTGCTGGTCTGGAGCCTAACATGAGATTTTGAACTGAAGGAAAAATGTCAAGTTGGTGCCTGAAATAATAAAACACCAATATTTTCCAAAGACGTATAAAGTGACAGAATCGTATGGAGCTCCAAACTCACTGTATCTTTGATTCCACCAATTAAAACCAATGATACAGGTTGAAAGATTATAATTCTAATCTATATAAAGATTATATTCACGTGTTATTGACACCTGACATCAGCTGACTGCATCATGATAACAAAATCCAAATATAATCATTGAACATGATGTTGGAATCAAAACATATTTATTTGTCATTTTTATTTCGAAGTAGTTATATTCATATTGTTCACACACACACACACACGCACACACACACACACACACACACACACAGCCATCAGATCCAATAACAGGTCTGTAAACACTTTGTCCACTCCTCCGTTGAGTCAGTGAAATGTTTGTACGTGAACGGACTTTGCGGGTGACGCGTCCTGGAGGGGGGGGGGGGGCGCGTCCTGGGGGGGGGGGGGTTGGACTTTACACCTGCTTCCCTCCTTCATCTGTCTTCATTTTTGTGGAGGAGCAGGATGTTTGGCTTGGCTGCGACCTGCACCATGACTTAATCCCTGGGCGCCATTGTTGAAAATGTTCAGGCAAACGAATAATGAAAACCAAATGTGGCAGAGCGGCGTGTTGAAGGTTTCAGGGCTGCGCTTTAACAAAGTTACGTTTCCAGCACTTCGAGGCCAAATAAGTCGCTGATGTTTCCCTTGTAATTTTACACCAAACATGAGATCTTTGCTTCGTCAGACCTGCTCAGTATCAAACCAACTGTATCAATAGGAAAACAGTTTTAATAAGCATTCCCAGGCGAGGGCTGAGGAACACCTCTCACCTGGAAGCTATTAGAGTCGACAGGAAATGGAGGCAGAGATCGAGTGCTTCCCAATAATGTGCTTCCCCCTGGAGAGAGGAAATATGTAGATTCATCATAAAACATCTCGGAGAGCTGGGCCTGGAACTGAGGAGAGAGAATCAGCGCAGACAGCTGGGCACCTCCAGCCCTCGCTGATAACATCACACAAACATCTGCACTGCAGCCAGCAGATCGCGTTTCATCGCTCATGTCCTCGTCCCTCCTGACAGTCAAACTGTAAACACCTTCTCCAGATGGACGCATCACAATATGGACGACCATCACACGGCCAGCAGAACTCACTCAACACGCAGCTTTGACGAACTCATGGAACGGTTTGATTTACTACTTTTCACTTTTGTCTCAAGATTTGATTTGATGATTATTTCTCGACAGAAACTTCAGTACGTCTCCTGTGGTCAGACGTCTTCTGCCTGATATCTTTAGTTTTCCTCCATGTCAGATCATCTCCGGCGGTCGAAGCCAAACTTCCTCATCTACATTGAGATTCGTGAAGCAGCGAGATCATCGTCTCAGTGTTAATAAATCAATCCTCAGCCTGGGCGAGCTCGCCGCTCGCTACGCTGATGCTAAACAAATGGATTCAGCATGTTTAATGGGGGGGGGGGGGGGGGTAACTCATACCTTTAATGATCTCCACAGACCAGAGAAGCCTGGCACCTGCCCAGAGAGAGCAGCTGGGGAGATGTTTTGGACAGCGCTGCCACTGCGGTCATGGATGAAGATGCTCAGGTTTGTTGCAGATTTACGTCCAAGCAGTGGATGAGGAAACGACCATAAGTCAGAGGACGCAGACCACACACTGACATCACAGACCTGTGGACGTCACAGACCTGTGGACGTCACAGACCTGTGGACATCACAGACCTGTGGACGTCACAGACCTGTGGACGTCTGTGGACATCACAGACCTGTGGACGTCACAGACCTGTGGACATCACAGACCTGTGGACGTCACAGACCTGTGGACGTCACAGACCAGTGGACATCACAGACCTGTGGACGTCACAGACCTGTGGACGTCTCGCTGGTCGTCTGTGGTAAACGAGGAGATGATACAGGCAGATGATGATGAAGATGTGGGAGCAGGACCACGTTTCTCTTCTCTGAAGGTCCAGGCCTGTGTGGAGACATGGTGGTGCGTTCAGGTAACGCCATTGGGCCTGTTTGTTACACAGTGTTGAAATGAACAGTGTAACAGTGTAACGGTTTGCCCCTGAAGAGTCCGTCTCAGCTCCCTCAGATGTCTCCTGAGGACAGACAGTTATGTACTGAGGCTGCGAGGGACATCACGGGGCACAAATGGATTCCGGGGGCAAACGGCTGGCGTCCATTATCCACTCACAGATGAGCGGTTTCTCTGAGTCCTGCTCACAGTAAGTAGTTGATGAGATGATAGAACCATGGTGCTGGTGTGAAGACTCATTGTTCTGTGATTTCAGGCTGTCCATTATTAACCACAGGTGATGTCCTTCAACACCAAGGAGCATGCATGATGGCGGCGGCGAGCTCCACGGGGAGCAGCAAGGCCAGGACCTGCAGGACCGCAATGTTTGGATGAACATTACTGTTAATGCAGCTCTCCACATCACCGGGGGGACGTCCCTCTGCTGTTTGGAGATGCAGCAGGCTGCACATTACTGAACCTCCCCGTCCACTCCCCACCCCCCCACCCCCACCCCCCGTCCACCAGCCGCCAATCCAAACATCACATTTCCCCCACAAAGTCAGTATATAATCATAAATGTAGGATTTTTTTTAAAACATCCAGTTGACACTTTATGTTTTTATGTTTTTTTTCACACAAATGAAGAAACAGAGAAGAAGCAGTCGTTTACTCATCTTTTCATTTCCAAACGCTTCCTGGAGCAGTTGAACAGATGATCTGGTTTCATCTGCTCGGGTTCGCGTCTCTCTGCTGTCCTTTATCTTCATGTCTCTGTCCACTGTGTTGACATGAGGACACTACACAACAGCACAGTGACTGTACACTGGAGATGTGGACGCAGCAGGAGACGGATCAGTGCTGAGTCAGCAGTGGTTTGGTGATTGTGAGCCTCACCTGAGGTCATGACCTCTGAGTCGTGATCAGAGGAATGAGAGGTTGAAAGGAGCCGGATGGATCAGGATTCTGAATCCACTGGATCCTCTGGGGAAACGGCCTCTGGAATTTTACATCCTTTATTGCTCATATTGATTGATTGATTGATTGATTGATTGATTGATTTATATTTATGTGATTTATATTTCTCACAGTGTCATGTTTCTCTTTCTCCTCCAGAGCAGGTGTGTGACAGGGGGTGTGGCCAGGTGTGTGTGTGTGTGTGACGGGGGTGTGGCCAGGTGTGTGTGTGTGTGTGTGTGTGTGTGTAACGGGGGTGTGGGTGACGGGGGTGTGGCCAGGTGTGTGTGTGTGACGGGGGTGTGGCCAGGTGTGTGTGTGTGTGTGTGTGTGTGTGTGTGTGTGTAACGGGGGTGTGGCTGGCTTCACCTGTGGCAGCAAACAAGATCACCTGATTCCACTCAGCTCGTCTGCTGCTGTATAAAGACCTGATCTTCACTGCACCACAGTGCTCTTCTCCTTCTGTCTCCACACAGCCACTGTCTCCTGAACCTGAACCTGAACCTGAACCTGAACCTGAACCTGAACCTGAACAGAACCTGAACTGAACCAGAACCAGAACACAGAGTGAATGAAACACACTTTTCACGTCCGCTGTCTTATGCTGAATCAGCACAAAGAAAATGTTTGAAACATCTGAGTTTCTCTGTGCGTGGCCTCATGAAGAGAAGCAAAGTGCTGCTGTGGTCCAGAGGCAGCAGATGAGCTTATAAAGGCCACAGATTTACACCACATCGCACTGCTTTTATCAGACAGCTGATTGGATTCCAACAGCAGCGTATAAATATTTACCTGCAGCGTGTCGGACTCCATCTGTCCACCACTGCTCTGCCCTCCAACGTTTCCCACCGGGAGCTGTGAAGACGGAGCGGAGATCCGGGCTGACCGAGACTCTTATTAAAACAATGAAGCTCATAATTATCCTGGAATTCCAAAGCAGTGCTGGAGTCGTAATGAGGCCACACAGGAGCCGGCGTATAAAGAATGAATGTAATAAATAAGCCATTAGCTGAGCAGTAAAGAGAGAGGGATGTAAGGAAAAAGACAACAACGCTGAAATGAGTTCAGACAGGTCTGCTTCTCTCCTGATGAGCACTTGGAGAAGTTTCTATTTTTGACCTTTAACAGTTTTTCTTTTGTGAGTCAAACCATAGTCGTTCCATAAAAGCTCTGATACCAACAACATGAAGATGCAGCACCCATCAGGAAATCCTGCTGATCCGTTTCCTCCTGAGCCACAGTGAGATGTTTCCAGAAGATGGAAACATCAGCTTATTTATCACAGTCGACCAACAACAGCCGCCGTTTGTTGAACTTTTACTTCCTGTTTACTGTCAACACCACGAGGACATTGATTTCCAGACACGTTGACCCTCAGCGTCTCGTTGACACGTCTGTCCTCAGTCCAGCCTGATCCAACTGAGCCTGGATCAGGGTGGTGGCCTAGAGGCTGGAGAGGTGAGCTAATGACTGGGAGGTTGTCGGTTCAAATCCCCAGACTGGCAGGACATCTGGGTTAGGGTTAGGGTCAGTGTGGATTCTTCAGCATGGCCCTTTACCTTCTAACCTTCAGCCTTGTGTGTGGTTGCTCACGTGTGTGATGCGTTGAAGGCAGAAGCCAAAGATTTCCTCTTCCTCTAAACCAATCAACCAACAACCCGGCTGTGCCAGGAGGTCAGAGAGGTGAGCATGTGACACAAGGTCCCCGGATTGGCCCTAACCCTACGTTGTGTAGTGTACGATGTGTAACAGTGTAACAACACACAATGATTTCTTCTTCCTCTAAACCAACCAACCAACAGAAGGAGGACATGAAGGTTCAGTGGTTCCACTCAGATGAAGAACATTGGCTGTTGTTCTCTGTTGTTCCGTGGTGGATGAACTTATTAGATGGATAAACATTTGAACATATTTGTCTTTGTCGAGTGTTGTGCTGCTGTTGTTGTTGATTTATTATTCAGGAGCATTGAGCGAACACACACCAGGTCTCGTCAGCTCAGGCTCCATCAGCTCAGAGGAGGGAGGGGAACTGTCCCGTTTTAATGGCTGCTTTGAAGTCAGAAGAATGATCCTATCGCTGGAAATATTAAAGTTCTCCAGAAGGAACCCTACAGTTTTATTCGTTTTACGGCTGCTGTCTTTTTACACATTTGACCGTCTTGCTGGAGGAGGAGCAGCAGCAGAGTTAATGGCAACGGGAGAGAAAGTCAAAGACAAAACTTGGCTGATTATAGCTATAACTCCTGCAGATACTAATTACCAGTGGCTGTAAAATAAGTCAAACTGGTCGTCCTAATGAGTCCACCAGAGACCAATGCTAAACTCCATTAAAAAGATCTATTTTCCTTCCCCTTTATTTGTGTTTTCTGCTCCACTCACGGCGTCGTCAAATCAAGTCTGACCAAACAGCTCCTGTTTAAAGGTCAACACGCCGCAAAACACGCCGCCGCCGCCGCCGCCCGCCGCCGCCGCCGCCGCCCACATGTGATCATTAGGTTTGTCTCATGGAAGCAGTAAATGTTGAGGTGTTTCCCGGTGTTGTCTTGAAACCACACGCATCAGGTGACAGTACAAGACGAGAAGACGCCGGTCTGAACGTCCATCCACACAAACCACCAACACAACAACACAGATCTCAGAGCTGCACATTTACACAACAAGACACAACTGTAACGTATCAGTGTCGTCGTGCGTAATATCTTCATTTCTCTGACGTAATTTATTGATGGAATTTGGGACAAACTCTTTTTCTCGTTTTCCCACTTTTTTCATGTCACACTGACTCTGTGTTGTTTAGGTTTGGTGTGTGTGTGTGTGTGTGTGTGTGTGTGGGGGGTTGGGTTAGGAACAAAGATCATTCACCTGGACTCACACCAGTGTCGTTACTCACAGCAGGTAAAGTTCTACACACATGTTCCTCCCTAACGGAGCCACAGCTGTTTGAAATCAGACTGATGATGAATCTAGACGTCCACCGGCGGAGCAGCCTCCATCTCTATGAGTGTGTGTGTGCAGGCAGCAGTCTCCTGCAGGAACGTCTTCAGCGCTGTGTGTTGATGAGAGACAGATCATCAGGGAGCGAGCGGCTGTTATTCTGGCACAGCCCTGCTAATGTTGCTCGCAGCTCTATAGACGCCATCCATCGCCGGAGCATCCCGGGACTCCCGGGGCTGCTAAACCCTGCAGGGTGGGCAGAATCTAATAAAACGCACTTGACGTTTTAATTGCATTTTCCTCATCAAGGAGTAATATGCAAGATGGTTGTGGCATTTCTGTTGAGACCAATAACGCTGATATTATGATCAGTCATTTCTTTGATAAACACCGATGCCCAGCTCTTGATTGTGTGAAGAATCCTGAGCAAAAGTCCGACGCACACTCGCCTCGTTTCAGTTGATGCCTTCTTCATGTCCTGTGTGTCTCTGTGAATATTATCTATTATCTATCGTCTATTGTCTGCAAGATGTCTGCGTGTGTTTGATGGTTTCTGGTTGAACATGATGTAAAGGCTCTGGTTCTGGACTTGGTGCAGGTTCCTGAGTTCAGCTGAGTGTGAATGTGTCGTCCCCGCAGTATGATGCTCTGATAATGTGGCACATAATGGCTTTCAATTAGAACAATGATGAAAACACTCTGTTCGTTTGTGTTCCTCCCTCCGAGCAGATTCACTGAACCCAGATCAGTCAACAGGCAGTTCACACATTACACTCATCACTGGAACCATGCTGAACTTCTCCAGTGTCACGGTGAATTAATGTACGCTGACAACAACACGTCTTCACGATCAGGTTTAGCTTAGACAGAGGTTTGGTTGCTATAGCGACAGAACCAGGTTCAGCTGTTCACTCACCGTGACCCCATCTGAAAAACCAATCTTCACTGTCCGACACAGATCTGATCCAAAGACAACATGGCTGCTCCTCTGCGATTAGCAGAAAGATGAGGACCTGGATCCCCTTCTTCTCCTGGAGATTCAAATTTATACTTTGAATGGCAGAAGAAGAAGAAAAAAGATCTTTCAATTGCTTCTTTTCTCCTGCATTTAAATTGGAAGTGATCTCAGAGGAAATAGTTATCATTTTAATGATGGGCTCCATTCATTAAAGTCCTCCTTCTTCCCCTTGTTCACGTCCCTCCTGTGGTTTGGAGGGAATTACCTCCAGGTTCCCCCACCCTCCACATGCAGGGGCCCCGCCCCCTGAAGTGTGGCCCTGAGATCCCAGCTTCTGGCCCCACTGCTGTTAAAAAGGAGCAACCTGAACTTGGAGCTTTGGCGTTCCGTCGGACACACTGGCATCCGTCATGTGTCATCGCCGGAGTCCTGGTGTTTGTCACAAGACAAACACTCAGCAGTCGTCTGTAAAGAAACGAGACACCAGAGGTCAGATCGCTGCAGCTCACACAGAGATGGACTCACGCCCATTTGTCTCCTATAACTCTTTCCCATGTTTAAGACCTGTGTGTCAGAGGTCGCATCTTTAACCCGTTTCAGGTTGTTTGGCCTCGTTCATCTGAAACACTCTGTCAGTGATGATGAACAGTTACACACAGCTGATGTCTGCTCAGTGTGGACAAGTTCAGCCGTGTTCTCATTTGCAGCGTCACGTAACGTCTCTGATCTGCAACCAGTGAAAAGACCTTCCTGTGTCTCTGTGGGAGAACAAACTGGGGACCAGGAGCTGTTGTCCACTGACAAACTGGGGACCAGGAGCTGTTGTTCACTGACAAACTGGGGTCCAGGAGCTGTTGTTCACTGACAAACTGAGAACCAGGAGCTGTTGTCCACTGACAAACTGGGGACAAGGAGCTGTTGTCCACTGACAAACTGGGGTCCAGGAGCTGTTGTTCACTGACAAACTGGGGACCAGGACCTGGAAGTAAAGCTCTATGTTGAATTATGACGTGGTGGAGCAGTGTGTCCTGAGGACAGAGGAATAAACTGTGTCTTTTCTCTGACCTCTTGTCAGAACACTTTAACTTACCTCCTTTTTTTTCTTGTTTCATTTCATAGAGGGTTTTTTCGGTGATATTTGTTCATCAGTAAAGTGGTGGTGTGTTTTTCCTGCAGATGTCTGATTGCCGCCGCTGGCAGCTAAATGATGTGAGCAGGCCCACGACTACAATTATGATGAAATCAAAGCATTTTGGTTTGTCTCTTTTTGTTTTGAGTGTCTCATTAATATGAGATAAACCACAGACATCAAAGAGAATCTGCAATAACGAAGCAAACGCTGAAGATCATCTCTGTTCGTTTGTTTCTCTCAGTCTGAGAAGCTGCAGCTAAATTGCAGATTTTGATGTGCCGCTCATTTGCATGTCTGCGAAGCCTCAGTGTGTTTAAGTGTGTCTACAAACTGATCTTAGTCTCACCTGAGGGCCGACACTGGAACACCTTCTAAAATGGCAGGAACAACATTTGATTAGGGACTAATCACAGTTTCCTCTGAACAACACTTTTAATATTTCAGGCTCTTTCTCTGGATGCAAATGAGTGCACACATTAAGAAGTCAGAGCACAGCTCAGTGTTTCTCCGGCTCCGCTCGTTGTGTAATTAGGGCCCAAATGTTAATGAATTATGCTAATTCCAAACAATTAGCATATAATATTGGAGACAATCAACATATGCTGCGTTGAAGAACAATCAGAGGCGGCTGCGGTCCCAGGTCGCCACTCGGCCTGATGTATAGGAGCAGACCGGGGTGATCTGATTACATGCAGAATCACCATGCTAATTACTGCAGCAGCATCACTGAACACCCACACTCTGTGAAGGCCTCTGGGAACCAGGGGGGGTCGAGGGTGCTGCACGCTAACGCCTCAGATATTCTTTGACAAAGGTCAAAGCGGTGACCTTTTCTGTTGGAACCAGAGGAGGCATCTGAGCTGCTGATTCTAAATCATCACTCATCAATATCACGATGGAAATCAAAGTCACTGTCACCTGGTTATTAGAAGTAAGAACAGTGAATAACAGTTGAGTTGGTTCCAATGGAACCACGTCAACGTCAACACAAAGAACGCACAACAGTCCTATTATTTTTCATGTTCAGCATCTGTTTGTCTATTTATAACTCACACCTGTTCACGCACACGCACACGCACACACACGCACACGCACACACACACGCACACGCACACGCACACACACACACACACACACGCACACACACACGCACGCACGCACGCACGCACGCACACACACACACACACACACACACACAGTATTTGAGCCTGCTGCTGTTTAAAGATCAGATTAAAGATCAATGCTCTGCGACATTAAAGCGTTTACAGGTGAGGTCATGATGACGCGTCCCTCGTCTTCATCATTGTCATCAGTGTCACTGGATTCACCATCTGCCTTCATCATCACACACACGCACACACACACACACACACACACACACACACACACACACACACACAGTATTTGAGCCCGCTGCTGTTTAAGGATCAGATTAAAGATCAATGCTCTGCGACATTAAAGCGTTTACAGGTGAGGTCATGATGACGCGTCCCTCGTCTTCATCATTGTCATCAGTGTCACTGGATTCACCATCTGCCTTCATCATCTTCACGCTGACTGTCGTGATGTGGACGAGTCGTTCTGATGTCTACAGCCGCGTTATGAAATCACCTGCAGCTGCTGCGACGCTGCGACGGCGCAGCAGCCTTTTGACTGTCTGTAATAAATAACCCTTCAGAGGGAGATAAATAACCCTCTGGAGCCTCAGCACACACACACACACACACACACACACACACACACACACGGCTGCGTTCTGTGGAGAAGCTCCCGCCTCCATTATGCACTTCCCTGCGTGTTAATTTTTGCAACAGATTGCGGAGTGGAATTAATGCATTTTTTGGAGGAAGCTGCAGCAGCAGCCGCCTCACATCTCTCAAGAACTCAATTACTCTCCACATTTAAAATAAATAAATTAAAGGTGTCCTGTACCCAGCAGCTGCATCATTACAAGTGCCCCTGCGAGACCAAATTAAGCCAGAGAATGTATATCTAATATACAACCCCACTAATGATACGCGTTAAAGGAGCCGCCATGTCGGCGCTGCTTGAAAATGACTCGGGTCATTACGGCGAGTTGAGACCAGATTTATCTGCTGCCATCAAAACACATCATTTGTTTTACCTAGTAATCACACAGGCCGACTAATTATACATGAAAACAAAAAGTACTTCATCAGGTCTGCGCCTGCGTGTGTGTGTGTGTGTGTGTGTTATAGTGATGGATGCTACATTAAATGTAATTTTATACACAGTGATGTGAGTTTGTGTAACGTTCAGCTCTTTATGTCTATATTTTCACGTTCTCTTGTTTTTATTGTGTGAAGAAGTGGAGGAGCTTCCTGCAGTGGGACTCTGTCTCCTGCTGCCTGATGAAGTGGCAGCAGAAATACTACAAATACTACAAATACTACTACTACTACTACTGTTCATCTACACATGTGAGAGCACGCAGGCCGCAGCTACGGCCAGTGAGCGACAGGAGGATTCAGTGGAATGGGCCTTTAAGTTTGATTGCTTTTGTCAGCTTTGTTCTAAATGACGTGGAGCCACCACGTGGAGCTGACATGGAGGTTCTCACAGCCTTTATCTTCTGTCTGACGTGATGGTGCCTGGAGGAGGAGACGTGTCCGTGTCCTGACTGTGATTAACAGGATGTTTCTAAATGAAGATTGATAAGAAAATTACAGTTAATCGGCTGCAGAGTGCTGGATAATGATGCTTCTCATCAGGCGAGGAGAAAACCAGCTTCCAGAGTAAGAACGTGATGAACGTGATGAATGTGGAGCTGGAGCAGAAGCTAACGCTCTTCCTGAAAAGTTAAAAAAAGAGCATTAATTACATGAACACATCGTGGCCATCACCGCCTGCGTCGCACGGCAAACATCTGCATTTTAATCGCCCCCCCTCCCCCCTCCCCCCTGCATCTTTCAAGATCATTAACTTTATTGGATTGGACATTCCTGTTGCAAAAACAATTCAGCATAATCATTTGCAATGCAACTCCCCAGTGCAGGATGCAAATGCTGCTCCTGCTCGCCGCCGCGGCCCGGCAATTACTGCAGAGCACAGACGCAGTCGGCCGCTGCGTCAGAATCAAGTCAAGGCTGCAAATAATGTGATTACTCAGTCATTACATACTGGAGTACGTTCATTACGGGCAGGAGAGGATTCTGGGCATTGGTGACATCGCCTTGGCAAAGCTCGCTACGTAACAGGAAACAGGATGTCAAGAACCTAATGCCCATAATCTCATCTCCTCCCTGAACTCCACGCAGCTCCAGAGAAACAGCGAGCGAATGTTAATGAGAGGAAATCTGTGACTCACAGGTGGCGTCAGAGGACCAGGTCCACTCTTCTGCTAAACAGGCCGTCCACATGCTCGGAGGAGGGGGGGCTCGGAGGAGGGGGGGGGGGGGTATTGATATGTTGAACCTGCTGCTTCACACTGGTCCAGTTCACCTACAGAAGGTTTTCTGGATTCTGGAGACGCTAAGGACATGAGACACAATCGGACGGGACACTGATGACCTCACTGATGATGACATGTGACTTTTCTGAGAGTAGACTTTCAGTTTCCGTTTCACATGATTAGAATGTTACCATGACAACCAGTCAAACACACTCAGTGACGTTTACCGCTGTTGTGTTTTTCTGTGCGTTGAGAAAACAGGAAAACTTGAACACACATTGTGGTAAAAAGAAGAAACAATTAAAAACTGTTTTGTGCCACATTATCAAAAATCCTCTCACCTGCTGACATGAAGGGGTGGAGCTTATGACTTATGTCATACTTCAGCGAGACATGAGGGGGCGATGAATGTGTGGATGAGAACATGAATTTATTTGTGTGTTTGAATCCAGTTTATTTCAGAATCAGATTTAACAGTTAGTAACCCTAACAAACAAACACGTTATCTTTACAGTTAATGTACAGATAAGTATCTTTTCTGTTTCTAACACTCACCTGTGTGTCCTCGTCTCCTCTGAGGACACATGTCAAACTGTTTGCTGTGTATCTCATTGTCTCATTGTCTCATTGTCTCGTTGTCTCATTGTCTCTTGTTGTCTCTGCGATATATTAAAGTGCAGTTAAATGTTGCAGTTTGGTGCAGTACGCCTGTGTGTGGGAAGGGAGAGGGATTCATCCTGGAATAAATTCCACCAAATGAAATGAAATCACATTTATTTGAAAGTGTAATTTTTCTTTAACACACATTATTATTATTTCACTCTTTGTAATTGAAAGTCCAATCCGGGCAACTTGAAATAGATTGTGGCAAAATTGCACCTTTGGTTTGTCAAGGCTGACTGAGTCCTCGCATCAAATGAATTTAATTATTCCTGTATCCCATATATTATTAATCATCTATATTGATTTCTGAACTCCCAGGCTGCTTGTGGATATGCAAATGCAGCCGTGGCAATATCGGGATGGACTCATTTGCATGCGAGCCCATTATTATTTCATAAGTAAATTTTAATGTGGACTCAATTAAAACTCAGCCAGTGGAACCACTAAATTGGCCCAAGGTATGAGCTGTGTGAGATTCATGTGTGGAGCTGGGATATATCAATTAGTCAAGATCAAACTTTGGCTTCATGGGGTGGGGGGTGGGGTCACTGGGCACATATATATATATATATATATATTTATTTATATACATACAAGTGTGTGTGTGTGTGTGTGTGTGTGTATATATTTTTTTGTCCTGTGGAATTGTACAGTACAGTAGTAAGATGAGTGATAAGGCCCCCTGCAGGACACAGCCAGCATTATCTATCATATCGTTACTGATCAGTCAAAGTGACTCTGGGAATAGTTATGCCAGCTCTGCCAGGGGCTGGAGCCACAGGATCCAGTTTCCCAGGAGGGCTGAATGTGGATGAACATTAACGAGCACATATGGAGAAGTGTTATGAAGGAACAATCAGGAAAAGTCCAGCACATAGTTCATTCATTCCTTTTTTTTTTTGTTTCCTTCAATAACTAAACTTAAAGTTTTGGTGAAATGAGCTCTGAAGCCTCTTTAACAGTGTTTTCACAGCTGGCGTGGTGCGCCCCCCCCCCCCCCCCCGCTCTGCAGTAAAGCTCCTTCCTGAGTGAACATTAACATAGGAGGCCTGTAACATCATTCTTGGCAGCGCAGCTTTGCCACTAAACACCTCGAGGAGCCAGAACATAGACCTGCTCCTCCAGGAGAACACATCTGCAGCGTGGCCACTTCACTGCAGAGAAACATCGGATCCTTTTAATAACGCCACAACACGGCGCCGCAGCAGAGCCTCCATTACTGAAACCATATTAGCAGCAAGGCAAACTCAGTACGGCGAGATTTAAAATCCAGTTTCCAGGGTTTCTATCTGGAGATCAGCTGAACATGTGGACTTTCTACATGACTGCACTGTGTCCCACCACAGCTCCCCCAGCTTCATGCAGAAGAAAACGCCTTCACGGAGTCAGGCCTCAGTGCATTGACCTATAAAATGACTGTTACCACACACACACACACACACACACACACACACACACACACACACACACACTCACACAGGTCTTACTGCATTTGTGGGACCCATCATCCTTCAGCCTTTATCTCTAATACAGAGAACCATTTCAAGTTCTTTTGGTCCCCACAAACCTGGTGGACACCACAGCAGAGCAGTGAGCTGCTGTGAACTTCTCCTTTCTCTGGGCTGTGATTGGATGTCGTCAGCTGCTCCCTGGTGAGATGACCTCTGGAAGTAAAAGAAGAAATGGTGTGTAAGTAAGAACCTCTCTGCAGCAGCCTTGAAACGCAGAACCAGTGATTAAGTTTTCACTACAGCGCTGAGTGTTTCCTCTCCGTTCCTCTGCGTTCCTGATACTCTACACCCACCAGATGGCTGAGCACCATTATGGCTGTCTTACTCAATATCTGGTGGTGTCCGTCTCTGCAGACCGCCACCATGAAGAGCCGCCGTGTTTTCCACTGGCCCCGTCCAACAAAAACACCTGCTGCCGCTTTCTAACCCCACGTTATTCCGGAATGATAAAGCTGGAGAGAAATGTAGATGAGGACGTTCCATCATTACATGAGCATGGAACAACATCCGAGATGCCTCTTGATGTCCGTCTTCATTCTGTCTTCATTCCATTGATATCTCATATCTCTTTGACCTCTTCCCCGGAGTCCTTGTGCTCCATTGTTTCAGACCCAGGGTTGTGGATGCCACCAATTACTGGACCAGCAACTGAGCTGTTATAAAGTATCTCTGACTCCAGAGCCGTCAGATCCAGATCCATGACCCAACAACACTGCTACTGTTATTGTAAAGACCTTCACTTCATTTGTTTGAGTTTGTTCATCAGTGTTACGGTGGTTATGGTTATTTAAGGTTTATTCTGTAGTTTGTCTTCACCCTTGCAGAGGTTGTAGGTCAGAGGTCAGAACATGTTACCACCTGTGCAGATTGTTAATACGTATGAGACAAACTGTGATTGGTCAATATGGACTGTACAGATAAAATTGTATTAGTTGGTTAAAACTAAAGAATCATCAGCGAAAAACTTTATTTGAGTAACAGAGCAGAGTAATGTGATGAATTTTCAACATCATTTGAAAACAAACTGTTTTATATGAATAAGACTTCCGACGATCCGTCCTGAGCTTCCGGGTTTGCTCGTGTTCTACATTTGTCCACTCAGGTGTAGAAAACAATGTTTAGATGTTTAGTTTGTAATAAATCTGTTTTCATGTTAGTTACATGAATGGAACTTTAAACACTGTTAAACATAGCACACTCTTTGATTCTTTTTATCTGCTTTTTATAGGAAAACAGACAGAATCAGTATTAGAACCAGTATTTACACATTAGTGTGAAAAAAAAGGATTCTGCTAAATTATGCAGGGATTTTGCTAAAGGGTCTTTTCTGGAGTTTGTTGAAGATGTGATGCAAGACTTTCACTTCCTTACAGCGACGAGGTCAGTCACATCTTTACTGTGATTTAATGGGATTTTTTCGTTTTGCTGGAGTCAGGACAGACTGGACTCAAACGAGTCATGAAAATGTCCCTGGTTGTTTTCAGAGTTCAGGCAGGAGCAGCTACATTGTACCCAACTCATCTGTCATCTATTATTCATTCTCTCTAATGGGCAGCTGATATTTTGAGGAAACACCATTTGCAAAAATCAATGGAACAAATAATGAGCAGTTGATGTTAATGCTGCTGCTCAGACCTGAAATGATCACTGACAGAGTAAAGAGAGGCAGAAAGGTGGTGGAAAGCAGCTGGATAATCTGATCCAAGTCCAGATTTAAGGCTGATGAATAAATAAATAATGTGCCCTCAACAAAAAATGAATTATTCAGTCACTCAGCCGTCAAAAAAATCTTAATAAACACTGGCCCACATATTGAGATGCACATTCTGGGCAGCTAATGACCTGAATCGAAATGGTCGTCTGTTGACTATGTTGAATTTTAAACTTGTATGTGTGTGTGTGTGTGTGTGTGTGTGTGTATGTGTGTGTGTGTGTGTGTGTGTGTTTACAGTCTGAAATAAACTGATCAACTGATAAACAAACACATTCAAACACTGAAGTCATTAAATACACACGTTGAGATGAATGAAACACTTTATAGTGTAGTAACATTTGTAACTGTAATAAAACCCTCGTCTGACAGGAAGCAACCTGTCAACAATCTGTGCTGGAGACCTGGTGTTGATCCTGAGGGACGGGGGTCAGAGGTCTTTTCTCTCATCCTGTTGTCAGTCTCTCAGTGTGAGTGTGTGTGGGGGTCCTCAGTAGGATTGTCTAACTTCTGTCCAGGGGAGACCTGTCCAACATGTTCATTCCTCTATTGACAGATGTCCAATCAGGGCAGGCGGTGGACAGCCGTCCTGCATGTTAAACAGATGAGGGACGAGCTTCATCAGCTGTGAACAAACGTCCCCATCGATCAATAACTTCCACTAATTAAGTGTCTCAGACTCAGTGTCTGATTGTGTTTGTCCAACGAGACAAAGAGACATCATCTACTTTAAAGCAACTTTTAGTTTTTCCTTCCAGTTTGTGAAACTCACACACACTGTGTGTGTTTACGTCTGTTTTGATTGTTTACAACAAACAGATGTTGTGTAACTGACCTGTCGTCAGTGTCGCTGTCTGAGCCTCTGATTGGTTAATGAGTGTTTACTACTCACACATGAAAAAAAAACTCAGACACATAAAAAGTTTCACTTCAGCTCAGTGTGACGACATCGTCAGAGAGAAGCTCCTGGTTTTCCTGCAGAACACAGACAGAGGTTCATTAAATGTACCAGAGCTTCCTGCTTCATCCACATCAACTTCCTGTTCTGACCTTGTTTGGTCTCGAGCTGATTTCCTGCCAGTTCTCGACTAAACCGCATTTGACTGCTCAATCAGAAATATAAACTCTGCCAGATTTTCCCAGGAATCATTTCATGTGGTGAGCCCTGATCCAGTTGACTGTTTTCCCATGACACGAGTCCGCTGGGTGCCAGGAGGTGGCACCGCAGAGGAAAAACAAGTCAAACGCTTCTGAGGCTTAAATGAAGAAGGTCACTCTGTTTCCTTCTAATGAAGAAAACCTGAGAAAGAACCGTTTTGATCAGTCGAAACATAAAAGCTGGACTTTATGATAAGAAAAAATTTAAATTAAAAAGTTAAATTCTACAAAGCAACTTTTCTCTGGTTTTACAAAGATTTTCCTGTTAAATCTTTAAGAAGCTTGTTTTTCCTGTTTCCAACTTTAATCCTGTGTCTGTGTGTTAACTCTGTATCTGTTGTTATTGAACCATCATCATCATCAGTGGTAAATGTGTTTACATTTACCACTTTACGCCGCGGGACGAGTCGACGTTTCAGTCATGTGTCCAGTTGTCATGGAGATGTCTCAGTGTGGACAGGAGGACAAGTTTGATGTCAGCCGCATACATATAACAACACATATAAATATTCAGTGTTCAATTAGCAGGTGAATAAAACAATCATGTTCCGTCAGAGGCTCCTCGTCAGGCCCAGAGACAAAGAAGCAGAGCTTCCAGGGTTTAACGGGGAGGAGGTGAGAGATCTGCTGTCAGACACTGAATGATCCTGTAAGACAAGTGTTGGAGCAGAGAGGGAAATAATTACAGCACCAGTAATAAGCAGCGGAGTCTTAATAGGATTCAGAGTTTGTTTGGAGCTCAGTTAATGCGTCTATTATTAGAGCGCAGATATTGAATCGGCTGCTGTTTTCACCATAATTATCTCTGCTGCTTCGCTGTGCTCCAGTAATAGGATGTAGTAATAATCATCACACAGGGCGGATGAAGACGCCATGCAAAGCACTTAGACGAGACGTGATTACTGAGCATCTCGCACATCGCCTGGACGCCAGGACGTCAGGACGTCAGGACGCCAGGACGCCAGGACGTCAGGACGTTAGGACGCCAGGACGTCAGGACGTCAGGACGCCAGGACGTCAGGACGTCAGGATGTCAGGACGTCAGGACGGAGACAAACGGGTTATTAGACACAGAGGAGACAAGTCTCATGTTTTCCTATTATTTGTTTTATTTTATTTATTTTGTATGGAGCTCTGTTTAATAGACCTGTTACTGAACTCATACAAGGACCGTCAAATGATCTGACGTCTCCTCAGACTCTGAAGACCTCCATCTTTAAAACCAGCTCCACTCTCAGGTCATAAAGCACTGATGCATAAAGAACCTCCACATTCCAGACCTGGGTCGACCCGTCATGTGATCCAACAGGCTGCAGCTCTGTGGTGGTTCTTACAAACCTCTGTGGCTGGATTGCGGTGCCCCACCCCCACCCCTCCATGTTCCTGGCTGTGGTACCTCAGGGATTCCCCAACGACTCTGAGAGTTTTCCATCTGCAGCAACCCCTGACAGCAGTTTGACTTTTTTGACTAAAACGTCCCAGAAAGAGGCAACTTTTCTTACAGTGTTTTGGAAACATAGTTCTCATGGGTCTCAGAGGTGTAATCTGGATCTAATGTACAGCCAGCAGCAGCCGTCAGTGCACTTTGGAGATGAGGAACAGGAAACCCTGCTGAGAGGATCAACAGTCAGAGTCCACACAGCTTTTCACTTACAGAGACAGAATAAATCAGCTGCTGGAGCTTTTGTTCTTTTGTCAGTTGGTTTCAGATTAACAAGATACAATCCTGACGAGTTCTTCCAGGACTCTGAACCCTGGAACACCATCCGGGGACCACTATAATCCACCAAGAACCTGGTGGCAAAAAGTGACTCTTGAAGCCCATTTGTGCACCACTAGACTCTCATTAGGACACTTCAGGATTCAGAAACATTATCAATGTTTCCACCTCCAGTCCAGTAACATCCAGTAGAACCTCCTCTCTAACCCACAGGACATTCTCCAGAATCACTAAAGGTATGCTAAAACCTTCAGACGCACTTTTGAATTCATCTTCGGCAGCACTACTCCAAACACCTGACAATGTCCAGAGAAGATAGAACCCTGTTTGTGTCCTGAAGCGTCTCTATTAGCCAAATGAATCAAAGACCTGTCTTACTGGGCCTTCTTTAAGAACCTCTTCTTAAAATCAGTTTTTCTACCTTTTAAAGCTAAAGAGGATGGGATCTGGAACTGGACACCTGGAAACGACCTCCATAGGGATCCTGACAGATTGACCTCTGCTGGGAGCCCTCCAGCCCTCACAGGGACGCCTAGGACTATGTTGAAGACCCTGAAACCCTCTGTTTGTTCTCAATGAGTCAGCTTCCTGAGGGTTCCTCTCAACCACAACAGAACAGGATTGAAACCAGGACAACTAAAACCCTGTCAATGACCTGTAAATCCTACAGGGTTGTGAGACCTTGTGAGAAGTAGAACATCGCTTACCCTTCATAGGTTCCGCAGGCTCTCCTCAGAGGACCCTGTTTGGAACTCATTATAAAAACCATTAAAAATGGACTTAATGACCTCAACAAAACTCACAATAACCCATAAACACTGGTCCAAACACATCCGTAGTATTTCTGAATATAATATTTTGATAGGAGCTGGACCCAGACAGAGGAGGTTCTGCGCTCTGAAGGCTCCGTGTCAGACAACGTAAACGTTACTGTAAATGTTTGTCTTGCATGAGGCTGGATATTGAAAATATGAGCTCAGTTATTCTTATCAGGCCGAGAAAACACTGTGAAGCCTTCAGGGACCCTGGGACTCTGAAAACACATCAGACAGAAACATGACTTATCCAATCAGACACTGTGTTTTCAGAAAACAAACTTCCCAGACACTGAAACAAAGAGGGGTTCAGCTCTGGAGGGGGCGCTTCTTTATTTTCCTCTGACAGGGAGGCTCCTCCGGGACCAAACACCTCGGGGGGGTTGGGAGGGGGGGGGCTGGTGTTTAAACCACAACATCTGATATGGAAATGAACAACACTGTTTCTGCTGTAAAGTGTTTTTTTTACAGTGAGCACTTTGTTTTCTTTTGATGTTATTGTGTTCTTCATATCTTTGTCGCCTCAGACAATATTTGTGTTGCTCCCCGGTGACAGTCGATATTAAAGCGACAGTGTGAACACGATGATGAAACACGGGCAGCAAAACAACAACACACAACACAAAACCTGTTAACCTGCATCAGCTTCTCCACGTTCTCTGCTCACACACACACGCACACACACACACACACACACACCCGCACACCCGCACACACACACACACACACACACACAGGTGAGCCTCATGTTTATTGGTGGACGGGGGGCGGAGACACTGACACCTGACGGTGGTGAGGAGAAGGTGGGAGGAGTTTAGACATGTGTCCAGCGGGGAGCAGGTGGACGTCCACGTCAGCGTGGATTTACTGCACTCACCTCAACGCTTCTTCTTCCATGAAAAAATGGCGAGTGATCTGTGAGACAGTGAAACAACAAGTGGTCAGGATTTATGAAAGGAAATAGCTGCAGTGTTTTTTCAGTTTTATGATATTTTCCAGGGAAAAGTGTCGGGTTTCTGAGCTCAGTGGGAACTGGACACAGGAAGCAGCACGGGGAGCCGATGACAACATCTGGATGTGATTTCAGAGAGATGGCAGTGAAATATGAAAAGAGAGGGAGGGACACAGGAACCTCAGTGGGTGGAGGTTAAACTCCGACACGGAAAATCTGCACCACTTTACTTCTGTTAAGACCAATAAATAATGTACACCAGAGGTCACGACCTTCCTGCTCGTAGGCTTTTAATAGGACCTCGTGTCTGTGTGTGACTCCAGGTCAAAGGTCACCTGTTCCTGTCTTCCAAAAAACTATCTTTCTATATGACTGAGCCGTAAACAAGAGTTTACATATTTAATGAGTCACTGGTGTTGTTGTTGTGAAGATGTCATAAGGTGCTGGTTGGTCTTTGACATTGTTTCCACCATGATGCATCAGATAGTTTATATATATATATACTGTATATCTCAGTGGTAACAATAAACAGCTCGTTTGATGCTGCTGTATGAACTGACTCCAGATCAGCTGGTGACAGAGTCGCCTCACATCATTTCATATTTCATGAAGCTGCTGGGAGGAGTTCCCTACTCTGACCTCTGACCTTTACTGCACTCTTCATTTCTGAAGTCATGTTTGAATATCATTTCTTTTTTCTTTTCTTTCATGTCTTGTATTTTCTGCTGAAACATTTCGTTTAGTTTCATTTGTAACTACAGGTTCATAGGCTTGAGTCTCCTTTTATTTTTTACCTCTGTACTTTTTCTTCATGCTCAGTGAGTCTGTCGCTCTTTGTTCTGACATTTTAAACACTTAATGATTTTTTTTCTCCGTGGCTCTGATCACTTGCAGCCGTCCGTCCCACCATGTTCACCATCCGCGTCTCAGCCGCCCTGAACCGGGTCCTGAGGCTGCGTCTGTGAAACGCATCATGTGTTTGTTATTACGGCTCAGGTTGGCGGCGAGGCGAGGCGAGAGCGCAGGAACAGTAAAAAGGCGTGAGTGACTGCCGGCTGCCGCGACCACCTGCAGTCCTAAATTGGGCAATTAGAGCGGCGAAGTGTTTTCTTAGTAGGTAATACTCTGTAATGAGTTGAACAGTGAAAAGCTGCCCGAGGCCCCACCTTCACCCCTCGTAAAGACGGAGAGAATCGACAGGAGAGAGAAGTCTCCACATCGCCGTGTTCGACCTGTCACTCTGTTTAATCTCCGGCTTCAGCAGAAAACACTCTCCGCCTCCTGCTCCCTCCTTCATATCATTCATTGACCACATCCCCAAAGAAGCTGCAGCTCGCTTCACTAAATCCCCCTCTCTTAATTAAGATTTCTCTCACCCCTTATCCCAGCATCCCTCCCCTCACTCCTCCCCCATCCTCCCCCTCAGTCCGGGCTGAAAACTTCTGCAGCTGACAAGAAATCAATGTGTCCAGGGCGCCGGGGCTCAGGTATTGGATTGCAGGTGGGCCCAGGAGGAGCGCCGGCTGGCCCCCCGGCCCCTCGGCCCCCCGTTCGCTGCGGCGAACTGTCCACTGCCGTTAGCCCCCGCTGCAGCCGAGATGTGAAGTCTTTGGCTGCCGGATAAAAATGTCAAGCACTAATAGGCTCCATTGTGATTAGCTGGGATGGAGTTCACAAATCCTCGGTAGAAAATCTGTTAGGAGCGATCTTTACAAGGTCTTAGGGTTTGTCAGATGCCCGGCTCGTCCTATCACAACACACCCGCTCTCACTCTTCGCCGGCCTCCTCGGAGCAGGAGGAGTAGAAGCAATAAATAAATAATAGTCTGAACTTTCCGTCAATTAGAAAATAAGAAGCGGTGGACTTGTTGCGAGGCTCCAGACAGAATATTCATGAGCTGCTTCGTTACCACGGGACGCTCAGTGTGCTCTCAGGTAGAAAATATTATTTACACTTTGTTGAGGATTTGGTTTTTTGCCTCAGAGCTGTGTGAATCCAGACTGGGAGTCTGACCTCTCGGAGCTGGAAAAGTATTAAAACAGAGAGAAAGCATCATTTATTCAGAAACAGGGCAGGTGTTTAATCACCTGGAGATGGCTGCAGGACTCTGAGGGTTTGTGAAAAGTCAGGTTTTAACTGTTAAACACCTGCAGTGAAGCCACGAGACAGAGAGTTCTCAAACACCTGAACCAACTTTTCACAAAGTCTGAAAAGAAGAAGAAGACGACGAGACTTGAAAAATCTCTTTTTTCTTTGTATTCAGACGAAAGCAGCAAAAATGATGACGGTGTTTAAATGAGTCTAAAAAATAAAAAGCGTCCGAGGCTCAGGAGACATTTCCCGTCCTCTGCTCCTCGTCTAGTACCTGCTGCCGCTCAGGTCGCCGCTCGCCTCCAACGGGCCCTGCGAGTGCAGTTAGCCGAGGAAATGAGGGATCCTGGTTTATAAACAAGTTAACGGTCCAACCTCCACCGCAGTCGAGGACGTTAAACTCTTTATGGACAGATCTGTAAGTGCTGGACACCGCAGATGTCGTCCTCCTCCGTCCAGGGAGCAGTTAGCATTTGGACAGGAGGACGTGCTTCCTGCACAGGGTCGGGCTGTGGAGGAAAACTGGAAACCACAGTGTCACTCACTCGACTCAGTTCATTTAATTGAGCAGATTTGACTTTTAACAACTTTCTCCGTTTTCTCCTGTCATACTTACCACGTCCACTAGAGGCCGTGAATTTGATCTGTCGGCGAAGACAAATCGTAGGTTGATATCTACATGTTTTTATTGCGATGCAGTTAACATCCGTCACACTGACAGGAAGCTGTTCTCCACCTGACCAGGAAACAGTGACGCGATGAAACACTTAGCGTCCGTCGGCTCCGATGCAACAAATCACAGACTGACGAATCAGGAGAGGTCCAGGATTTGTTGGAAGAAAACCTGTGTGCAATCGGATCGCACTCTGCGACGCCAACCACCCCCTTCCCTCCCGGCCGCCGCAGGTGAATGATGACCTAACCTCGCCATAATGATTAGACGTCCTCATAAATTGCTCACAAATGATCGTCTTGTTTCACCACTGTTTCTTTCTCAGATGAGTTTATTACAGTGCCCTGCACGTCAGAATCAATGGCTCACATTATTCCTGAAACACTCACACACACACACACCCCCCACCACCACCACCCCACATCCCCACCACCTCCACCCTCCAGTGCAGATGTGAGTCCGAGTCCCAGGTGGATTATTTTCAATCAATGCAGCGAGTGCAGTGGTTGTGGAGCCTCTAAATATCCAGGATTGGCTGAGCAGGGAGCGGCGGCCTGACCCGAGCAACGATCCGTTCCATAATCACCTCGGACCGACGGATTCTTTTACAGCCGCTGGAGTTTCCCTCCCAGGCTGCTCTGCTGCTTTTAATGAATTTCCTGTCTTACAGCCTCAGAAATGTCAACACTCAATCAAGCTGTAATTGAATTTCTCCAGCAGTCCAACATTTCTTCTCTTTAAGCAGCACCATTAAAACATTCTTTTGTTTGCTCTCTCGGAAAACTTACACCGCTCTTTTTTATTGTTGGCTGCGATTCCTAATGTCTCCAACATCTGCTGGGGGGCGTTGGCCAGAGGACGAGGAGGCGGGACATGTTTACAGCTCAAATAATCATGTGTCATTACAACCTCTTCTTCTTCTAATTATACTTTGACAGCAGGAACATCTGTTGTTTGACACACACACACACACACACACACACACACACACACACACACACACACACACACACACGCACACACACACACACACAGAGGTCTGCTATATTTTCAACCATATGTTTTAATGTTTAGTTTATTTTGATTTTACTGTTGTGTAGGTGTTCCTAATAAAGTGACTACAGCCAGAGGTTGATCAGCTGTGTGACATCAGCGTCTCCCTCTGCCGTCGCTTCCTGCTCTAATTGTGTGAGCGTCTGATTTGTGGCTGAGTTTCTGCCGCCGTGTGAACCCAGGCCTCGAGCGCCGACCAATTTAAAGCAGCAGAAATAAAAAGTGAGGAGTAAAAACACGCGGTTGACGTGAGCGTTATTTATGGATCACACTTCTGCGTTTCCATTTTATTCTCTTTGTCTAATTGGCGCGGTCCTGGCTGCTTCTCCGGCCCGCGGCGGTGAAACAGGCGGCAGGGGGCCCATTGCAGCGAGCGACCCGGGTCTCCGGAGGACGCTGAGGGATGAGGGTGTCTCCGGACGTCCCCATAAAGGCCCCGCTCCAAGCCCTCTGCTGGAGCTCGCTAATATTTCAGGCTCTGGGCTCCTCTGTGGGCACTTATCACCTGTAATGAAGAGCAGAGAGGCCGTAGCCCCCCCCCCCATCTCCCCACCACCACCACCACCACAGAACACCACCACCACCTCCATCTCCTCCATCTCCTCCTCCATCTCCTCCATCTCCTCCTCCACCCGCTGGTATAATATGAATAAAACTGCTCAATTAACAGATTCACTGTTGATTCACTTCTCTAACATGACATAATGTTCATATACAGTCAATCCTTCATAATCAGATAACGACCCCCCCAACCTGAACACCACCCCCCCTCCTCCCCCTCCCCCTCCTCCTCCTCCTCAGCATTCCATCCTGCTGTTGTCTTTGGCCGTGTGTCTCCGATCAGTCGGAGCAGTGAGGTGGAATCAGACCTCGTATGATCTAATTTGATCTATGGTCATAAAACAACTGCTCCGTTTCCTGTCTGGAACAGAGTGTGTATTGTATCGCCTCTAATTGGCTGCAGGTTTTTTTGGGGGACGTCGGCCATGTTTGTGTCGACCATCTGCGGTCACATTCCAACATGTTGTATTTGTTCATGAACGGGAGCGACAGCAGAGGGAAGACTGTGGGACTGAGGAGCGTCAGAGCTGTTTGGATGGTTCAGGATGAGGTGTTGGCGGGGGCGGGGCGGGGGCCAGGGGCGGGGGCGTTCGCTCCCGGGCTCCCGGGGGTCACTTCAGGATGTGTAACCTGATGTAATTGCAGGCATTAAGTGCAGCGAGGCCCCGGACAATCGCCCTCTTTGTGGAGTGAATTAAAGAATATTAGCTGCGGCGGCTAATGGATGGAGGATGGATGGGCGTGCGGCGGCGGCCATTACAATACAAAGCTGCTGTTAAAAGGGGCCGGTTGCTGGCGTGAATCCACAGTGAACTCTGCCGCTCCCAGCTGTAAATCATGTGAGAGCTGGAGAGCGCTCGCTGCTCGCCATGGAAGATGCATCGGGGGGGTGGGGGGAGTGGGGGGGCTTTGAGCTGGCACCCGCTCTGTTTCCTCCACACGACGATAATCCCCCCCCCGGGGGGGGGGGGGGGGGGGGGGGGGGGTGGGGGGGGGCTTTGAGCTGGCACCCGCTCTGTTTCCTCCACACGACGATAATCCCACCCGCCACCCGCCACCCGCAGACTGCCCCCCCACCCTGCTTCCTGTTATTACAGTAGTAACAGTACCAACATGTTGTATTTGTTCATGAACGGGAGCGACAGCAGAGGGAAGACTGTGGGACTGAGGAGCGTCAGAGCTGTTTGGATGGTTCAGGATGAGGTGTTGGCGGGGGCGGGGCGGGGGCCAGGGGCGGGGGCGTTCGCTCCCGGGCTCCCGGGGGTCACTTCAGGATGTGTAACCTGATGTAATTGCAGGCATTAAGTGCAGCGAGGCCCCGGACAATCGCCCTCTTTGTGGAGTGAATTAAAGAATATTAGCTGCGGCGGCTAATGGATGGAGGATGGATGGGCGTGCGGTGGCGGCCATTAGAATACAAAGCTGCTGTTAAAAGGGGCCGGTTGCTGGCGTGAATCCACAGTGAACTCTGCTGCTCCCAGCTGTAAATCATGTGAGAGCTGGAGAGCGCTCGCTGCTCGCCATGGAAGATGCATCGGGGGGGTGGGAGGGGGGCTTTGAGCTGGCACCCGCTCTGTTTCCTCCACACGACGATAATCCCACCCGCCACCCGCCACCCGCAGACTGCCCCCCCACCCTGCCCCCCCACCCTGCTTCCTGTCATTACAGTAGTAACAGTATGGAGGCTCCACTGGCACTGACATAAATCTCATATCCAGAGGCAGGTGAAGGTGTGGAAGCTCCGTCCTGCAGACTGACAGATGTATGGTTAATGTCACGTCACATGGACGATCAATAATAATAATAATAATAATAATAATAATAATAATAATAAAAATAAAAATAATAATAATAAAAATAATAATAATAATAATAATAATAATAATAATAATAATAATAATAATGATGATGATGATGATGATGATGATGATGATGATGGTGATGATTAAATGTTGTCAGTGGACCAGAAGATAAACACACATTGTTTCCTGTTCCAGCCTCTGGAGATAAACTCTGTTTATCCCTCTGGTGTCAAAACAAATCAGTAAACGCTGATCACAGATCAGTGATCAGACGCCTTGATGACGGGCGTTTAGCAGTGATGAGATAACAGCGGGTGTGAATGAGGAGGCGTGTCCCGGCGTCTGCTCGTGGGCGATCTGGATGTGAACTCCAGAGGGGGTGGGCTGGCAGCTCGTGGACCAGCCTGAGTGGACCACATCACCACTGAGCTCCACACTCCTCCATCACCTCCATCACCTCCACGCCTCCTGCCAACAAACGCTCAGACGTTTAATATGTGAATGAACCAAAGCAGGAAACTCTGACTTCCAGCTGTAAAAAATGTGAAAAAACATCAGTGCGGAACAGTGAGTTTATTTCTTGGCCTCTGTGGTTTGACTCTTTTCCAGCTCCATCAGTCACATGTTCACAATGAACTGTTGTAAGAACCTGACAGTGTGGAAGAACATATGCAACTCTTCCTTTAGGTGTTAAGATAGTGTCAACCTGCAAACACGTTTTATCACTTGACCTCCGACCCCACAGCTGCAGGAACCCGGATCAGATCAGGTGCCAGGTTTGGACTCAGCAGAGCAGAACCCAATAAACCTGCTGTGGTGATTTGTTCCCTGGTCGGAAAACACGGAGCAGGAAACATCACGTACGCGTTGAGATGTAAATATTCTACTGGTGAAAAGCAGGTCAGCTGCTGAAGCTGAAGAGTTAAAGGAACAGGCCTCCATTTAATGCAGAGCTGAAAGAGTGTGGTTCATCATCATCATCTGTGACGTCACAGGGGTGAAACTGTTGTGCGACATCATTAATATGTGGTGTGTTCTTGTGTTGTCGTCCCTGTTTGTCACCTGTGCTGTGGGGTTTACTCTCTTTCTTTCTTTTCCCGCCTTTGTGATCACCTGATTGTTTTCACCTGTGTCTCGTTGGCCCCTCCCCCCTCGTGTATTTAAGCCCCAGTGTTTGTCGTGCTGGTTGAGTTTGTCTTGTCGTTGTGCTGCTGGTTGTGTACTGATGTGTTCTCTGTGTTTAATCTCATGTGTCCTGGACCTGGACAGTTAATGAGGGACCTTCTTATTTGGATCAGAACTGATTTTGTCTGTGTGAAACATTGAAACATCTTTGATGCCATTTCAACCCAAAACCAAAACCTGAGATCCCGGTCCCCACATCGCTCCAGACAATAATTACTGCTGTGTCGGCCCAATGATGTCGTCCGCATCGTAAATCCCAACCTTCACCGCCTCATCCAACAAACTGTTCACACAGAGCAGGCGGGAAAGAGTCCAACAACCCTCCACCGCCGTCCCCCGTCTGTCCCCCGTCTGTCCCTCCGTCCTAATGTGTCCTTGTGTGTGTGACACATCTTGGTGACATTATCTTCTCCTGCTTTGAGTTAACGGGAGGTGGTGCGAGGCGGAGGTCAGGTCCCACGTCTCTGTGACTCACACACACAGATGTGGTTTGGAGGAGCTGCAGCTGAACTCTGAGTTTCACCTCATGAGTGTAAATAACACAACAACAAGTCAGACGCCGGGTTTTGTCTCAACAGAAAACTATGGACACACTCATACTGAGGTTTTAACCACTAATGACACCAATCAGGTGTCTCACCATCTGAGAGTGAGACACCAATCAGGTGTCTCACCATCTGAGAGTGAGACTGAGAGGTTTTCACTTCATTCTCACCTGAAGAGCTTCTCACTGTCACTGAGACAAACACAAGGCTGAAGAGCACAAAGGTTTATTTACCTTTCTGCCAAGAAATAACAGAGAAATAACGAGAATAACGAGAAACAGCTGATATCGACATGTTTTCATGACAGTATTCATCTCCCCCAAAAAGCAAGTTTTAAAAAAATGTTTCCACTTTGTCCACAAAATAAAATAAAATAAAATAAAATAAAATAAAATAAAATCTGGAAAAACAGTACATTAATTGGGGCTGCAACTGTTTTCATTATTGATTTACAAAAGACTCTCTAATGAAAATAGGTAAATAAATAAATAAAAGTGAAATCAGTCCAAGTCCAAAACCAAATGTTTTGCTGTGAGACGACAGGTTGAGGTGTAAAAACACAACATAAGAATTATACGACTGACACAATACACAATAACATAAATGCAGGATGTTAATTCCATGTTTCTCTTAAAGAGGCTGAGGTGGCACAGATGCCACATTCCAGAGTCTGGCCATGAGCCGTCCCACATATCATATTTTATTTTTATGTTCTGGCTCCATATGTAAAACACAGTAAAGAGAGAAAATAAACAGCAGTCCTGGCTTTGTCTCGAGGTCCCGTCGGGAACGTGGACGGGAAGAGAAGCTGCAGCTCCGAGCCAAGAAATAAATCGCTGCCAAAAGCTGGAATCACCTGGAATGATATTCATCATTCTGAGAAGAGACGGGAGGAATAAAAACCCTGTCTGTGATTAAATGTCAGTGGTGGAGTTCTGCTCCAGTTTGTGCGTCCACTGCATCTCCACGGGCGGGGGGGGGAGCGGGAGCGGGGGGGGGGGGGGGGGGGGGGGGGGGGGGGGGGGGGGGGGCGGGGGGGGGGGGCGGGAGCGGGGGGGGGGGGGGGGCGGGGGCGGGGGGGGCAGGTGGTGCACTAAAAAAAAGAAAGGTTCATAATTTCAGTAGGAACCTGTGAGTAGCTTAATGCCAATGGTGGTGGGGGGTGGTGGGGGATGGTGGGGGTGGGGGGGGGGCGGTGGGGGGGGTGGGGGGGGCCTGTACATTTATCATCCTCAAGCTTCCCACAGTCCTTTGGAGTGCAACATGAATGACAGCAGGGGCGGGACGTCCCTTGGCAGCACTCACTAACGTGTGTGAGTTTATGTAAATTCACATGAAACTGAAGCTGCAGGAGTTTAAAGATTAAAAAAAACACGTTCACGTCCTTTAAACAGGTTCACACCAACATTTACACACAGCAGAATAACTCAGCAGAGAAAAAAATAAAAAAACTGTAAATAAACCATTTGTTCTGGGAAACTCCCACATTTAACAAATAAAATGATCATTGATCATAATGAGATCCATTTTCTTTTGTCCTGATCAGGAAGCTGATCTGACAGTGTGTGTGTGTGTGTGTGTGTGTGTGTGTTATGGATGAGGAGAAGATCATTAGCTTCTCTCTACACCCCCCCCCCCCCCCCCACACACACACACACACACAGAGTGATCGATGTCTCGCCTGATGCTGCTTTAGTATCAAACACTAATACATCTTGTTTGGGTGGAGCAAACACGGAGCTCCCGCTGAGCCGGGCCGATGTGGACCCGGGGTCGGCAGAGGTCGGGACGTTGGGGGTTTGAAGGGCCCGGGGCCGAGTGGAGGGGCCCGGGGCCCGGGGCCGAGCTGACAGGAGAAAATATTTTGTGCTCCCCAGGGTGCAGCTCAGTTCACATTCAGCTCGGCTTTTACTTCCCTCCCAGGAGCAGAAACTTGGCTCTGGCCATGATGTCTTCTCCAGATGTGCACTTCACTCCGTCTCCCTCCTCGACTCCATTGTGAATTTTTGAAACACCACAATTAACATCTATAAATCATGTCCCGAATACTTCCTGCTCAGTCCCAGAGGAGCGTCAGGGAACAGCCCAATAACTCATTGCAAATTGGAAGCTGGAAGCAGCCAGTGAGATGAACTGTGTCGTCTCCGTGCTGTAACGCGTGATGAAACTTCCTGTTGACTAAACCGCTGTTTTTCTCTGCAGATCATCTATGATATGGATTAAAACTATTAGTGATTCAGTGAAGTCTGATTCATGGATCTGTGAGCAGGTGAACATCAGCTGACTCTCAGCTGGGAGGTCACTTCCTCTGGAGAAGGTCACAGGTCATCTTCAGTAAACAGCAGACTGAAGGACGTTGGACCCCACAGACCATGTGACTGTCACACAGATTCTGTCCTGACAGTGAACACGTCCTTCTCCTCTCCTGTGATAAAGCTCAGTATTCCCGCCTTTCCGTGGCCTTCGCCCGTCCTGTTATGGAAGCTCAGAGAGAGAAACGTGTCGGGTCATTATCATGTGCAGCCACGTCTCAGAGATGAGAGAGTCGGCTCGCCGTTTCCCCTCGGTGGCAATTAGACGAGTGTGATGGGATGAACTTCACTGTTTTAGCCACGAGCGAAAAACTCTGCTGTCAGAGTGAGGCTGACAACCGGAGCAGAGAGGAATCAAGTAAATCTGCAGCTCAGCTCCACATAATCCACTCTGAGTCTGCAGGAAGCAACATCTCCTGCAGCCGCCTGATGCCACCTCCTCCCTCCACCCAGCGCCACCTGATGTGCAGTAACCCGCTACAGCAAGCGGCGAGTCTCACTTCCTGAAATATCTTATTATTGTTTTTAATATGAATGAAACGAGGGGAGAACAAACCAGGATCTCATCCTCACCTGGGGCTGTTTACTCTTTCTGCGTCCAATCAGAAAGCCTCCTGGCCTCTTTAGCTCCTCCCCCTGTGACTGTAGACTGTGGCGGTGACACAGGGATCGGTTAAATCTGATCTGTGATCTGTTCCTCTCGGCTCCTCGTGTAATGACATATTTAGTGTTTAATAAGACGGCGTGGGCGGTGAAGTGCGCCGTCGTTCAGACGGACTGATAATGGCTGGTTGAGGTGGAGGAACAAGACGCTAATCACTCTGAGCTTTGATTAGACAGGGCACGCTGGTAATGGCTGGCATTTTCCGAGGCCGTCGGGCGGCACAGGGAGATGATTTAACGGCCTCGCTCCTCCTTCCTCCTCCTCTTTCTCCTCGTCCCAGTGGTTTTGATCTATTTTTTACTGCCTGTCTCAGTCGTTTATCATCGTCTGAATGACCAGGAAAGTCATGTGACCTCAGGAAAGAGACGCAGAGGGAGGACGTTCGTCATTTGAACAAATCGTGGAGTGAGTCGCCATTAAAAATGAAAAAAATTAGTTGGTCTCTGAAACAAAGCAGATTTTTGTCCTGATCCAGAATTTACCTCTGACATTTTCTACTAACACACAGTAACACACAGTAACACACACCTACAGTCGCACACTCTTATGTTATGCTCAGTTGTTTGTTCACGCAAACAAACTGCTCTGTCGATGAAAACGTAAAAACAATGTTCAATGATCGAAACATTTTATCAAGTAAAATGATTAAAGGAACTCAAATTAAAATGTTGCGAGTCAATAATACAGTGGTAAGAGTGAGCGGCCCTGAGGCCCCTGAGGCCCCTGAGGCCCCTGAGGCCCCTGAGGGCTCAAAGCAGTTTGGAGATGACTCATGATCCTGATTTATGCTAATAAAGGGGAGGAAGTTGTTGTTTCATGCTGATGGGGGCGCTGTGAGCGACACAAACACACTGATTCATCGTCATGTGATCAGAGACAGTGAAGACAGAGTGGATGTCCTGCTTCCACCTGCATCGATCTCACTGTGTGTGTGTGTGTGTGTGTGTGTGTGTGTGTGTGTGTGTGTCTGCAGTCATCCATGCCAGTGGAGATGGAAGGTTCACCCCCCTTCCTCCCCCACACACCCTTGACTTCGAGTTGACCAATCAGCTGGCGGCTAGTGGTCAAACTGTGTAGCCCTATGTATAATGCATGAAGTCTACACAGGCAACAAGAGAGTCCACTCACAATGTGTGTGTGTGTGTGTGTGTGTGTGTGTGTGTGTGTGTTTGACTGAGGCACCTGGTCAGTGATGTCATCATGAAGGTAGAAAGTCACTTGTGACGTCGTGTGACGTTCATCTACACAGGACGTGTTGGACGTGTTGGACCTGTTGGACATGTTGGACGTGTTGGACATGTTGGACATGTTGGACGTGTTGGACGTGTTGGACGTGTTGGACGTGTTGGACATGTTGGACGTGTTGGACGTGTTGGACGTGTCCAACCTTGTGTACACTGTGTTGCTGTGTGTTGTGTCCACTTAGCTGTGATGGTGATGAACTCTAACAGTCATCAGTTGTCTTCCTGAGACTGTCCACTGTATGTGGACACTCCCCCCCACCCCACACACACACACTCGACCCTGAGCAGCAGCAGCTCTACAGCGCCCCCTGGGTTCCTGCTCACAGCTGTGTCTCCAACAGCAAATTAATCATCTCAGCAGAACATCAGTGATAAATGAGCTGCTACCTATCACACACACACACACACACACGCACACACACACACACCTACACACACACACACACACACAGCTTTACTCATCACAAAAGAAGATAAGCAGGTTCATATATATACAGT
>JAFBJQ010000724.1:102059-135314 GCA_016785345.1 Trinectes maculatus | reverse complement strand
ATATATATATATATATATATATATATATATACTGTATATAAATATAAATATACTGTGTGTGTGTGTGTGTGTGTGTGTGTGTATATATATACATATATATTAATCAGTTCTGAAGTTTCTTCTTCTTTGTTCTTTGTGCGTGTCTTTGTGTTTGTCGTCCTTCAGTCCTGCAGCATGTAACTGTGCATGAGCATCAGAGACGCCTGCCTGTGTTGCCTCTGTGATCGACTGTATGTTAATCACATCATAATGTTATTTGGATCAATCGATCAGGCGACTCGCCGGGTGCTGCCAGTCTGAGGTCAGGAGCCGTGGGGGTGACAGGTTACATTTGCACAAAACAGTGGTGTTGTGGGTCCCGTTGGCCCTGGACGCTGACCTGTTGTCGTGGCAGCAGGCGGCGCCCCCCTCACGTCTGTGGCATCACGCTGAGCCTCAGAGCTTTGGCCTTTTCCCCTCCCCGGCCGTCAGACAGAGACAGAGACAGACAGAGACAGACAGAGACAGACTGACAGCAGGTCCCTCAGCCCAGGCGTCCTTCAGACATCAGTCCACTGCTCTGCTGCTGTCAAACACTCACACATCACTCCCACTTATTCTCCAAACCACACCTCGACAACACCCCCCTTCAAACGCCAGCCTTCACCTGGAGCTCAGGTCAAACAGGTGAATACGCTGAGAGCAAGAACCTGAGAAACACACACACTGAAACATCTGCCCAGATGTTTGGCTGGAAACATCCTTCTGCTCATTTCACTGTCAGTGTCTGAGCAGCTAAAATACTGGTTCACCTGAAAGGGTTTCATCACATGCGTCCACGGAGACGTGATGGACTGTTGTGTCCATGTGGACAAAATACAGTCTGTTATTTTCTGTGCATGAGACCAACAGCACCTGTGGAGACAATCATTTCCTCAAACGTGTATATGCAGGGGACATGTTGGACTCATAGGACACGGTGGACATATTGAACACACTGAGACAATGAAACACTAATGGACAAAGTCCAAGGGACACCGGGAGTATAGAGATAAGACAGAGACACCTGAGGTGTCCACACAGAGACAGATGTGTTTTTTATGAGAAAATCAAATGAGTGCATTATCACAAACAACACAAACAATAACGGACAAGACAGAGTCTCATCATGCGTCTCCGTCGTCTCACACACACACACCCACACCTCCGTACGTACAATAAAACGCACAAACACAAACTGAACAGCCTCCTCTTCATCACACAGACACACTCGCCTCCCCCTGCTCATAAAGACAATACGAAGCCCTCACACTCACACAGCCTCCTCTCACTTGTTTGGCCTCCCCCAGGACCCATAGGCGTTGTCGGAGCCCGGCGCTCTCCCCTGGTGCCGCAGTTCACCAGGTGTTGTCTGCAACAGGCAATTAGTAGAATAGGTGTAGCTGTCAATCAGCCGGCTGGAAGATTAGCTGCTTGGCCGTAATTAGCGGGTTAGAGGCTTCTTGGCCCAGAGGATAAAGGCTTTGCCAATAATGGGCCCTGGGGTATTAATTACTGAAGGTCGAAGCTGCCGAAAAGGCCAGGATCTTAGCAGCAGCGCACGTAAGATGATTGTTTAAATTTCAAAAATAATACTGGTCTGACAGTTGTTGGAGTCCCACAGGGCGGCGGGTACAAGGTAGCCGAGGTAATTAGTTTGAAGAGGGAAAGGGCATGGTTACAGGCATGTTTGTGAAGAGGGAGGGGGAGAGGGGGGGAGGAGGTGAGAGGAAAAATATAAATGTGAGGATGGAGAGAAGAGCGGAGGGAGGGAGGGAGGGAGGGAAATATAGAGAAATGTAGGAAATGAAAACATAGAGACAGAGGACTGATGGGCGGATGGAGAGAAAATGAGGAAAAATGAAATATGAAAAAAGGAGGGAGGCAGATGTGTGTGAAAGAAGGAAAAGAGAATTACTGGGAGGAGAAAGGGGGAGAGGAGGAGGAGGAGGAGGAGGAGGAGTAATAAAAGAGTGAGAGAGAGGAAGTAAAGATTTAGGAAAATCTAGAGATGCAAATTAGACGGGTGAGAAAATAAATGAAAGGGCAGGGCAGAAAGAACGAGGGAATATGGAGGAAAGAGAGAAGGAGGAGGAGGGATGGCTGGAGGAGAATGAAATGGTACAGCAAGAGAAATGAAGAGAGAGAGCGAGAGAGAGCAGGAATGAATAGAGGGAGAAGAAGAAGAGAGAGAGGATAATAGATTGGGAGAGATGGTTTGGAAAAGAAAAATATAAATGGGAAAAGAAGAAAAACGGAGGAAGAGATGGGCGGGAGCGAGGGAGGAACCAACACATACAGGAAATGCACAGACCTTTATTTTGAAACAGGCCTTTATTTCTAAAATCTTTCCTGTTTCCGATCCCTGCTTCCTCCTGGACACGGCATCATTTTGTAACCATGGTAACAAAACTAAGCAACACCATGGACACAGAATAACTAAACTGAGATTTAAATTTTGAGCATGTGACTGTGAACGCAGCCTCCTCCATCACCTGTCACTTAATGTGGTCTGACCCCATGAACCTGAGACTGAGAACAGGTGGAGCAGGATTAAAGGCGGGGCTTGTGTGTGTGTGTGTGGGGGGTCGGGGGGGGTACTCGTTATTATAATGGTTTATTTCAATTAGTTCAGTGTTTTGTTCAGTGACATTTTCAGATTGGGTGAAGTTTGTTGGTGGTGGAGGAGGAGCGGGTGGAGGTGGAGGATGGGGCGGGTGGAGGTGGAGGATGGGGCGGGTGGAGATGTAGATGGGGGGCAGGTGGAGGGGGAGGTGGGGGTCGTTGGAGGTGTGGGGGGCGGCTGAAGGAGATAACTGTCTGAATAAAAATGATAAACTCTGTAGCTCGACCTGCTCACTCCCCTGCTGGTGATCACACACACACTCAGGCTGTAATGACCCCTGGCCCCTCCCAGCATGCACTGCTCCTGTGTTTTATGTTTATTTATGGGGGCCAGTGGGAGGGGGTGGCGGTGCGGGGCAGACTGACATGTTTATCGTGGCCCTCGGTTCGGGAGCCGCCGGGGGCCACAGGTGCAGAGTTTTACATGGAGGGAGATTTACAGTATGGTCATTGTGGGGAGGGGGGGCACGGAGAGGGGGGGGCAGAGCAGGGGGGGGCAGAGCGGGGGGAGAAGACATACAGCGTCTTCAGTTTTAATTTCAGATTCACTGGCTGCTGAAAGTCGTCCCCGAGAAACCTACAGATCAGCTGCTGCAGAAAACTACAAACTACTGAAACATTCTGTTTATCATATTTATATTTATATTATACATTTATATATGTATATCTTTGAAACACGTTATCATATTTATATATATACATTTATATATGTATATCTTTAAAACATGTTATCATATTTATATATATACATTTATATATGTATATCTTTAAAACATGTTATTATATTTAAATTTATACATTTATATATGTATATATTTGAAACACGTTATCATATTTATATTTATATTTATACATTTATATATGTATATCTTTGAAACATGTTATGATATTTATTATATTAATATTTATATATGGAAGATAAGAACTGATAATAAGAAGATAAAAACTGTCAATGTAACCTGAATAATCCAGAGAGAGTTTGTTTTGATCACAGAACATGAAAAAGTCTCATTCTTATTCTTTTCATTTATATTTATTTTATATTTATTTTGAAACTCAGTGAGGTCACTGCTCTGTTTTCTTTGTGAATGTTTTGTCTGATTTGACAGTGAAAGTGTATCTGGTTCATATCAGCTCCTGTAACAACTTCAAACTTCTCTCACTCGAATCCTGATTTATTCTCCTTCATGTAATATGGACCAGCTCATTAACCTTTGACCTGCGAGTGCTCTGATATTAAAAGTAAAAAGGCATCAAAAAGGAAAAGTGAATTAACTCGTCTACTGATGGAAATGAAATTCAGTGACAGAGTTTGATTGTCTCTGATGAGACGTTCATCACCTTCAACCTGAAACACACAGTGTCCTCAGTCTGCAGCTAAACCTGCAGTGTCAGCAGAACCAAGGAGGTGGAGGAGGAGGAGGAGGAAGTTGTTTATGATTATGAGAAACGTCTGATTGGTTGAAACTAAACTAAATGTTTCCATGTTGGTGCTGTTTAAAGAGACTTGAGAGTCGGAGTTTCTCTAAATCAGACAGAAATGTTGATGGAATTCTGAACGTTCCAGTGTTTGTGATGCTGAACACACACATTCTCCTGCAACAAAACTGTCCCTCAGGGCTCACACACACACACACACACACTCACACACACAGACGAGGCGTGTGTGTGTGTGTGTGTTTACATTCAGATCACTCCTCTCCTGTGTGTGTGTGTGTGTGTGTGTGTGTGTGTGTGTTTTCTCTCATGTGGGTCTGTGGCTCTGACCTGGAACCAGCTCCGGGGCTCGGACTAATTGTGAGTTGAATAATGACTTTGAAGCTTTTCAACTTGTGCATCAGTCTCATAACGGTGTTGTTGTTGTTCACTGTTGCCACGTCAACGCGCTGACACTCGCCTGGCAGGTTACAGAAGAAACATCGTCCTGAAGCTCCGTCCTCCATGTTCCTCTCAGTGAACCTTCACTTCTGTGTGTGTGTGTGTGTGTGTGTGTGTGTGTGTGTGTGTGTGTCCGTGATCTGCTGTTTGACCTGAGCTGAAGCTGTGGGAGCTGACACACTCCTGAACTTCAACTCCCAGCATGCACCCATTCTTCCTGCCATCTGCTGTCGTTAAACCGCTCGTTTGACCTCCAACACAAACGCTCTTGTTCTCCGTGACCTTCAGTGAAAGGACGATTGTGTCGGGAACAGACGTCAGGTCAGTGAGAGATGTTTGGTCCAGAACATCTGTTTGTTCCCGTTCCTCACGTTCAGTGTAAAAACCACGTTTAGGAACAATCACTGCAGAGTGTGTTGGTCTGTTGGTCGGTTGTGTTGGACCTGTCTCACCTGCCTCACCTGTCTCACCCATGTCCCATCATGTCCAGTCAGCTCTGTCTTCCCCTCAGCCTGTAGATACATCACATTTAGAACTTTATTGATACTATTAGCATTTTTTAGCCTCTACAGCCCCGTTTCCTTTTCTGAGGCGGCGTCCTGAGAGCGCCTGTCAGAACGCCATGAATAAGACAGCGGGATCAGCCTTGGACTGTCAGTCACCACAGAAGAAGAGGGAAACAGAGGTAAATGATGGACAGCGGCAGGTCAGTGACCCGTTACCTCGCTTCATCTCGTCATCAATCTCCAACTCTGACACCTGAGCTAATCACATGAATATAACGGAAAGCGTTCATCTTTATTTGCCGTCTCACTGGGACTCTGGACCAAGGTTTGTTTGTGTCTGATCAAATAAAGATTTGTCTGTCTGTGTTTGGAGGGACAGAGGACAGAGGACACGTTCAGAGAGAGGTTTGATAGAAATTACAACATTAATACAAAGTGGGGACACTTTGGGAATGCTCTTAAAGTGTGTGTGTGTGTGTTAGCTGCCCATCCCCCTCAGGTTGGATTTTTTTTTTAACATGCACACGTCCCGACCAACCAGTGAGCCCGTCTGTTGTCATGGCGAGCACATGATGTGTGTGTGTGTGTGTGTGTGTGTGTGTGTGTGTGCGACATTAGGAGGGTTAATCCACATAAATGTTGACAGCCATATTGCTGACACAGGGAGTTAATAAGACTAACAGATTATTAGCTTTATAACATTCCTCCATCATCACGCCACCACCTGTCAATCACTGACACAATTAAATTGTTTAATGAATAAATTTGCATTGATAATGGCGGCTCTGGGTGGGAACATCTGGCTGCGGCGGTTTAATGGCGAGCGTTGCATCAGACGCCCATATGGAGGCCGAGTGGAGGGGCTGCTTGATGCTAACTAAATGAAAAGTATCACTCAAATTAATTTGGCTCGTTTGACAGTCAGGAAATCACTTAGTAAGACTGATTCTGCCCAATTACAACCTCTGCCGCTAATTACTACAGGAGGAGCCATTTCCTACATTCACAACAACAACACTAACCTTCCCTCCATCAGCACAACAGCGTCTTCCTCGCAGCATTGCAGCTCGACTCTGCGGCGACGAGTCTGTCGACGGCGCTAAAACGAAATGCAAATTGTCCTCGCTCACTCGCTCGCCATCACATCTGGCCAAGACGCGTTTCCTCACAATTAAAATAAGCCCGGGATCCACTGCTCAGACGCACAGTTCAACATGAGACGCAATTATCCTGCAGGAGGACGGAAGACGTCAGCGTGGCTGAGAAAGAGAAAGCAAAAAATACCTGGAATCATTTCCGGGAAAGAAACGTAAATATTCATGTTGACATGAAGCGAAGGCAGATTTTCCACTTTCCTCTGCAGCTAACTCGTCAGGAGTTAGAAAAGTCCGGACGAACGAAGTGAGACAACAGAGTGAAGGTGTGAGACGTGGAGGACACGAAGTGAAGAGGGGAATGACGAGAGGAAGAGCAGGAGGGAAAAGAGACATCATCCTGCAGGACAAAAGTCTGGATTTATTCTGTCTCTGTGTCAGAAGGATGAGAGAAAAGACGAGGAGAAAAACGCGGGGACAGAAAGACACACACACACACACACACACAGTCACACACAGTCACACACACACATTCCTGTTTCTTAGCTTCATAATATTCCATGATACTCATAATGAGTGTCTCTGCAGTAAAGACGTTTCCACTCAGATGGTGAGTGGACCTGATCATACTGAACCTGAAGGACACGGTCTCCTGTCCAGCTGACGGAACACACATGCGGGTGGATGTGCGTGTGGAGCAGCGGAGCAGAGCGCCGGGCTGCGGGGACGAGGAGTCGTGTTGGTGTGTGAGCAGCGGGGGCGGGGTCACAGTCACTCTTTGTCTTCTCTGTTTTCTTTACATGGTGTTGGGATGAGTGGTGGTGATATCTGCCAGACTCAGGGAGCGGCCGGGACTATCCCCCGCCCCCCCCCCCCCCCCCCCCCCCCCCCCCCCCCCGCTCCCCCCGCTCCCCTCCCGCTCATCAGGGATGCTGGGAATATTCAGGGACGGTCTGGCCGTGGTCCACGTCGGCCCACTCAGTCTCCAGCCGCCTGAAACACTGCGGTGTATTGTCCCGTGACCGAGGCGCAGCGCTGCAACGTGGGTGTCAAGGAAACACTTGGTGCCGGATCCCAGCGAATGGCGCCCACTGAGAGTTTCACTTCCTCACAGAGACGAACATCAGACGCCTTAAAGTCACTGGCGCCCGGAAGTGAAAGGTCACTGGAGGGGTCAGAGGAGGAGGAGTCAATACCACATAAACATTCAAACATTCAAACCTCCCCTCCCCACCCACACAAACGCACACACAAACACACACAAACACACGGATCAACAACAAATAATTTTCTGTACATGTGCAACTAAAGTCTCATCAAGGCATGTCCATGCTGCAAAGGTCAGAGGTCACAGAGACTGAATTAAGGGACAACAATTAGCTGAGAAGCTATCTTCTTAGGACATTTCTGTTTCTACATGACCTCTGACCCCAAACTGCTGCGTCACAATGACGCACATGTACATACAGTTATGTAGTGAAAAAGCTACCACAGTATGGACACAGGTCACATGATCACGATATGTTGCCCGATTGGCTGAGCTGCTCATGAATAAGTCCTGTGTATGAAACGCTGTTATGACTTGACCTCAGACCGTGACAGAGTCACAGCACTACAGAGTCACAGCATGTCTGTGATCACCTGTCTGATGACGGTGATGGCGATGGCGATGATGATGATGATGATGGTGGTGATGATGATGGTGATGGTGATGATGATGATGATGATGACAGTGATGATGATGACGGTGATGATGATGATGATGATGATGATGATGATGGTGATGGTGATGATGGTGATGATGATGGTGGTGATGATGATGGTGATGGTGATGATGATGATGGTGATGATGGTGGTGATGATGATGATGGTGATGATGACGGTGATGGTGATGGTGGTGATGATGGTGATGGTGATGGTGGTGATGATGGTGATGGTGATGATGATGATGATGATGATGATGATGGTGATGGTGATGGTGGTGATGATGGTGATGGTGATGGTGATGATGATGATGATGATGATGATGATGATGATGGTGATGATGGTGATGATGATGGTGGTGATGATGATGATGGTGATGGTGATGATGATGGTGGTGATGATGATGGTGGTGATGATGATGATGATGATGATGATGATGGTGATGATGATGATGATGATGGTGATGATGATGATGATGATGATGATGATGATGATGATGGTGGTGATGGTGATGATGATGGTGATGATGATGATGATGATGATGATGATGGTGATGATGGTGATGATGAGGGTGGTGATGGTGATGATGATGATGATGATGATGATGATGATGGTGATGGTGATCATGATGATGATGATGGTGGTGATGATGATGATGATGATGATGGTGATGGTGATGATGGTGATGATGATGATGATGATGGTGATGATGATGATGATGATGATGATGGTGGTGGTGGTGATGGTGATGATGATGATGATGATGATGATGATGATGATGATGATGATGATGGTGGTGATGATGATGGTGGTGATGATGATGATGATGATGATGATGGTGATGGTGATGGTGATGATGATGATGATGATGGTGGTGATGGTGATGATGATGATGAAATCCCTGCAGGTATTAATGGTTGTTTTTGGTAGTTGTGACAGGGCTCTGTCTCAGGTTGGTTCTCACCCTGAGCTCCCTCTCAGCAGCAGTAAACGCGATCTGCTCTCCTGCCTGTTAATCTGTTTGCACATTTGCTGCGCTAACAATGTGTTGACAACACGCTGACATCACCCAGATGTCAGAGACATCTGCCTCCTGCAGTCGACCAAATCAAATCGTCTCGTTGTTCCTGCTGCTGCTCGTGTGAACATTCAGCTCTGACTCGTCTTCACACCTTCACTGTGAACCACCATCACAATGTTGATCTGAATCTCTACAGCAGGAAGTTTCCTGTCTCCGTCACTTGATGTGGGAACTGAAATCTCCTCCTTCTGTTTTTTGTGTTAGTAGTATCGTTAGTATAAAGATACACTGCTTTGTGTTTCTTGTCACATGTTTGTCATGAAATCGATGTGTTTATATCTGAGACGGGTTTGTTGTTTGTGTCCTTCAGAGGACGAACAGAGTCTGACTCTCAGACCTGATCCCACTCTCTTTAATGGAACTTCATTAGCTGCACGTTGGGCTCAGGTGGATGTGGGAACAGAGCTGATAATCCCTGTGTAACGTTTGTGCTTTTCCAGCAGTCACGTCCTCGCTAATGAACCTCAGAGCTTAGCGTCTGGATTTCACTTCCTGCGTTCAGGGGTCAGTTCCCATTGAGACGAGCGGAGGAGCACAAAGACCGAGTCCTCCTCCATTTAACATGTGTGTGGTTATTTACCTTCATGTTGTGTGTCATTAACAGACAAACTCCAACGTGTTGATGAGACAAACGGCGGCTGACAAGGAGAGGAAACGTCAAAGTGAGCCATTCACACGGTTTACACGTAAATGTCCTTTTTTAAACATGTATCAGCTGCCACGTTAATGAAAACGACGTATTCGCTACAAGGCGAACAAAGCGTTTCAACATTATTCACATGTATTCTACAGTACAACAAATATGTGTTGTCATAAAAAATAGTAAATAATAATAGTAATTAATAAATAGAATAGAAACCTCACGTACAGAAAGAAAATTAAATTTAGCACTGATGATTTATTGCACATTTATGCAAAGACATTTTCTATGTGTTAATGGTTATTATGTAACTTGTCAACATTGTTTTGGATACAAATTAGACATACACAGCATGTCACTATATAAAATAGTTTCAGTATTTTATATTTTATTAGGTTTCATATATAGTTTGCACATATATGTTTACATGCAAAGGTACAGTGGTGAAGGAGATGATCCCTGCGGGACACCACATAAAACGTAAAGAGGATAAAGAGGATCTCCATCATCTCTTCAATCAGAAATCAAATGAATGGTTCAGGCAGGGAAACGTAAAATGCCTCAGTGGAAGTTCACCTTCCAAACAGGATGATAAAAATACCTGTGCTGATTTTACAACCTTCCTCTCGCATCACTTCCACCGTCCCGTTAGCTCGTTTACTTACCAATTAATTAAAGTCTCTGTCTTATTTCTGCTTTTGTTACCTCCCACCTTCACCTCACGTGTCATGGCGAGCTGATGGTGGTGGAGTTAGCTCGCTTAGAGCAGACCTGGGATCAGCTGTTAGCAGCTCTGACCTCACTTCCTGCTCAGGAGGCTCAGGAGGAAATCTCATCAGTCTGCTCTGACGAGCCCTAATGTGTCGGGGTTAATTGAAATAATCAGAGGGGTTAATTAGCCCCTCGTGCCGTCTACCAGTGACCCGGAGTGTTATGAAAGCAGCGGGCCTGGAGGGGTGACGCTCTCCACACCTCTTTAACAAGTGGCGTGCAGGTGAGAAGACAGGGTTAAATATTCACTCAGACATCAACGACAACAGAGGGAAGAGACGAAAGAAGGCGTCTCTGTCAGAGACACCCAGACTGACAAAGGACAATCTCTGAGGACACAGTGTCCCAGTTCAACATTAACTCAGACACGTCCTCATCGTCCAAAATGTCCAAAATGTCCAAAATGTCCAAAATGTCCAAAATGTCCTCATTCCTGTCCTGTTCTTTGCTCTTCCACACTCGTTGTGTCTTTGTGATGTTGTTAAACACTGGAGCTTCTTTATCTTCTCTTACTATGATTTTACTTGTTGTTTTTGAGTAAACATGTGTCAGGCCTCTTCTCATTGCGAGTCTCAGTGTGTGTGTGTGTGTGTGTGTGTGTGTGTGTGTGTGGGGGGGGTCATAAAGTACATGTACACTTACATTCTGCCCCCCAGTGGACAGATGTTACAGCAGTTTTGCGTGTGTGGTATCAGACAATCACCATTTTCATTTTGCCTGAATCCATCAGGCTGAATTCAGTGACATGACTCTAATATAATATAATATAATATAATATAATATAATATAATATAATATAATATAATATAATATAATATAATATAATATAATATAATATAATATAATATAATATAATATAATATAATATAATATAATATAATATAATATAATATAATATAATATAATATAATATAATATAATATAATATAATATAATATAATATAATATAATATAATATAATATAATATAATATAATATAATATAATATAATATAATATAATATAATATAATATAATATAATATAATATAATATAATATAATATAATATAATATAATATAATATAATATAATATAATATAATATAATATAATATAATATAATATAATATAATATAATATAATATAATATAATATAATATAATATAATATAATATAATATAATATAATATAATATAATATAATATAATATAATATAATATAATATAATATAATATAATATAATATAATATAATATAATATAATATAATATAATATAATATAATATAATATAATATAATATAATATAATATAATATAATATAATATAATATAATATAATATAATATAATATAATATAATATAATATAATATTTGAGACCCACCCCCCCCCCCCCCCCACATCCCCCCACCCCCCAGTGAGAGCGATGAGTCGTCTGTCAGCAAAATCAAATTTACACTTATCAACGTATGTAATGATGAGTTTAAGTTAAAACATTCAGTGTGAACGACAACATGAGCTTCACACACTTTGACTCAGGAAATAAAACCATATCTTATCACACCTCTGCCATGGCGTTAATTAAAGTGAAGGGTCTGGCATGTAAAGGATTTGTTTTCTGACTAAAGTGAAGTAACGAGCCTCACCTGTGAGCGCTGATCAGGTGATTGAACCCACCTGTGTGTGTGTGACAACCAATCACTGAGCTGCTGGGATAAAAACAGGAAGAAGCTTCAGTCTCGAGCGTCATGGTCACAAAAGCTGTGTCCGAAATCACTCACTCATTCCCTGCTCCCTACTCCTTACTCCCTACTCCCTACTCCTTACTCCTTACTCCCTACATAGGGAAATAAATGTAGTGGACTATATGGCGAGCTCGACAGAAAAATCTTTCGGACTTCTCTGGTAATTAGGTCATCGCTGTCGCACAATTAAAATGTACCACATTAATGTAGTCTCACACAATACCTGTCCGTTTACTACGGCATTTTCATTACATTAGAGGCTTTTGATTAACGTCTGTCATCCAACGTCTGACTATGAGCAATTCACCGTTATCAATTCAAAAGACCGTTATCTAGAAAACTCCCGTGGCTCTATGGACATGTCGTCTTCTATCAGTCTGGCCGTGTTTCTTTCTAAAATGATGCATGATGGGATATCTTGTTCCGGTTCGTGACCATCAGATGTTCACTACATTTCCCTGTGAATTGTGGGATACATTCAGTCAGTGCACTATACAGTGGACATTAATGATCCCTAAACATTCAGACACCACTACAGAATGGCCTGGTCACTATACAGTGCACTGTACAGTGCACTATACAGTGCACTGTACAGTGCACTGTATAGTGCACTGTATAGTGCACTGTATAGGGGTGAGGGTGTGATTTCAGACACAGCCAAAGACTCTCTGGCTTTTGTCTGTTGAACACTGTTTACTTCCTGTTGTTGTGTTTTGGTTTGTGAGATGCTGAACATCTTCTGATTTTCATCTCATGAGGAGCTTCATTTGTGTTGGACACACAAACAGATCATGTCCACAGATGCAGACAACAGGACAACAAAGACAAAGTGTCAGTGAAGTTAGCAGGTCAGAACGACCCAAACACATTCAGGGGACAGTGAAAGTGTAGGAAATCTCCATGTCAACATTTTGCATGTGCTTTGCTCCACATGTTTGACATTGAAGTCGTCCTGTGAGGACATGAACCTGTAGGGACAGTTTCACCACATCATGTCCTGCCCTCTATTTATCTCCATGTATAAACTTCCACCCCCACCGGCTTCAGACGGTTTGGGAAATAACTTGAAAAGAGGACGAGCGCGTGCACAGAGCAGGGCGGAAGTGTCCTTTAAATGACTGTATCAATATGTTATGAGGGAGAAACGACCTGTGAAATCGTCTGATTGCTGCTTGGATTCATTAGTGACACAGAGTCCCCGGTGATGGACACAGGGAAAAAAAAGACACAAATTAAAGGCTCACGCCACAGTGTTTCCACAGTACATTCATCTTAATGATGAGGGGGCGCTCTACTATCCAGGAGCATGATGGGAAATATGATCAGCTATATCTAAGACGTTTATTACAGTGATACGAACAAATAAAGCAATAAAATGCTTGCTAACTGGTTTATGTTATCATATATCAACATTTAATGACACACTTTTAGAATAGAACAGAATAGAATAGAATAGAATAGAATAGAATAGAATAGAATAGAGTAGAATAGAGTTACTTCAGCAGTGATGCAGCTGAGCAGGTGGATTATATCTCCTCTCTTGCATCAGGATTTGAGCTGAGTATCAGTTAGATCTCTGCAGTAATCTATGACTGTGATGTCTTAGCGGTGGACACACAGATGGACGAAGACGAGGCATCAGAGAGACGTTCAGCTCTGAGGGGTCAGCGAACCCTGAAGGTCACACACACATTATTAGCACTTCATTTTATGACAGATTAAGTTGAACTGTCTTCAGGAGGCTCACAGTGTGAAATGAGTTGAAAATTGCCTGATTTGATTCTGTTAAGTGCACCGGTGTCAGAATGTGCTCCTGGTCCCTGGAGATGTTCTGTAGGTCACCGAGGAGGTTCCTGGGTTCTTTCAGGTTTACATCCAGGGATATTAGATGTTGAAGGAAAATTCTAAGATGAAGGTTTCAAGGTTCTGAAAGTCCTGGATTCATTCAAACAGGTTTGTCGGGTTGTGAGAAGAACTGACAGATCCAACTCCTTCCCACGCTCTGTGTTTCCGATGAAGAGAACCAGGTAAGAGAACACACCTGGACTGAGGACACAGCTGGACTGAGGACACACCTGGACTGAGGACACAGCTGGACTGAGGACACGCTGAAGGATCAGGACAGTGGGATTCTCCCGGTGTTCCAGCTTCATTTTCCCTGTAAAACAAGAAGGACTCAAAGCTTGGCCACGCCCCCTCAAGCTGCCAATCACTGTCTGTGCTTAGCAGGGGGGGGGGCAGGTCAGGTGGTCTGCAGTTTGAACAAAACGTCACCTTGAGGAGGGGGCGGAGCTGCGTCAGTCGCTCCACCTGTTTGCAGCGGCAGTGGGGGGGTGGGGGGGGGGGGGGGTGGGGGGGGGGGGGGGGTTGCTCCGATCGCATCAATTAATACCAATAAAGACCTAAAGTGACAACACAGAGAAGCATTAGGCGACAAAGTGCAGCAGCTTTGTTCCTGCGAGGCACCAGCTGCCGTGTCGGGCCCCGAGGACGCAGCCGCAGCGCCGCGTTCTGCTCCGGCGCCGCGGCGGGACACGGTGGGCGGCGGTGGCGTGACGCAGCCGGGCCGCTCGGGCTCCCCGCGCGGCTGCAGTATTAATGAGGCGACAGCACGGCCTGCTCCTGTATTCATTAGGCATCTGGGCCGACAGATGTGAAGAGCCGCCTCAAGACGAATAAAAAATGACTTTCCATCTGGACCCTCCAGAACTGGAAAAGACAAGAGACACTTTTCTCTCCTGCACCCGACAGCATCACCCCCCCCTCACACACACACACACACACACACACACCTTCCTCTGCTACACACACACACACACACACACACACCTTCCTCTGCTACACACACACACACACACACCTTCCTCTGCTACACACACACATACACACACCTTCCTCTGCTACACACACACACACACACACCTTCCTCTGCTACACACACACATACTGAAAACACAACACAGAAACACACGCTATGCTCTTCAAGCAGTGAAATGAAGACAATGTGTGTGTGTGTGTGTGTGTGTGTGTGTGTGTGTGTGTGTGTGTGTGTCTGTGTGTGTCTTTGAGCATGTTTGGTCTCCTCCACCTGCAGCTAAGGGGTCAGAGCTTCATCACAGTGAGAAGCTTCACTTCCTGTTTGAGAACAGATTTAATTAACTCAGATGAAAGGTCAGAGTTCAGATGTTTTCTGTGGATCCATCAGAACCATCTCCACCACTCCTCTGCTACACACACACACACACACACCTTCCTCTGCTACACACACACACACACACACCTTCCTCTGCTACACACACACACACACACACCTTCCTCTGCTACACACACACATACTGAAAACACAACACAGAAACACACGCTATGCTCTTCAAGCAGTGAAATGAAGACAATATGTGTGTGTGTGTGTATGTGTGTGTGTGTGTGTGTGCGTGTGTGTGTGTGTGTGTGTGTGTGCGTGTGTGTGTGTGTGTGCGTGCGTGTGTGTGCGTGTGTGTGTGTGTGTGCGTGTATGTGTGTGTGTGTCTTTGAGCTCCATGTTTGGTCTCCTCCACCTGCAGCTAAGGGGTCAGAGCTTCATCACAGTGAGAAGCTTCACTTCCTGTTTGAGAACAGATTTAATTAACTCAGATGAAAGGTCAGAGTTCAGATGTTTTCAGTCTGTGGATCCATCTGAAACATCTCCACCACTTCTCCACTTCTCTGATCCTCAGATCTGAAAGTTACTATGAACTTGACCTTATCCACCCCCCCATCAGCCCCCCCCCCACATTCTTCTTCTGCACCTATTAATAAATGCTTCAATTAAAGGGCTCATTTCCTCTCATCTGCTTCTATGGTGGCTTTTTTTATGTGCTGAGTCCAGATGACTCCTCTCACTCCTCCATACTGTGAAGGTCAGTACGCAGGAACCTGGACACCCCCACCCCCACCCCCACCCCCACGGTCAGTGTAAGGACCATTACCTGAGTCTCATTAAAACTGTGGCTTTGTCCCAAATCCGTAAAGGAACCCCCACCCCACAGCCCCCCACCCCACAGCCCACAGCCCAGGCTCGTCAGCTGTGGGTTAAGATGGCTGCTGGAGGCTGTTAAATATAAATATGTGTCCTGTGTTTAGTTCGACTTTACCACCTGATGGGAGGAGCGTCAGAATCCAGATCAGACCGGAACACATGAATGTTCACTATCTGTCCAACAGCTAACGTCACCTGGTCAAACACAGGCCAGCTGAGACTCAGCTCCCCTGTCGGCCCCTGTGGGCCCCTCAGGGCCCCTGTGGGCCCCTGTGGGCCCCTGTGGGTGCTGATGGCAGCAGCTCGGAGCTCCTCTTTAACCTGCTCCAGGTGGTTGGAGAGAGCAGCGCTGTGAGCTGAGAGCAGAGGAGCGATTTATCTGAAAGATGGCCGACAGCCTCTCGATAGAGACAGCCGCTGCTCTGGGCGAACGAGAGCTGTCACATATTTCACACGGCCGCGCTCTCATTAAAGACGTGGAAGGTGCTCGGCGCGGTAATTGTTTTAATTTATTTGTTTATGGCGAAGACAGAGGGGACGGGCACATGGCACTTTGCTGTTTTATTGGGAACATATGGAAGACATTTATCACCATTTGCAGCGATCGGCCTAAATGATTTTATTAACTAATTTGTAACTTTACACTTTTTTAATCAAACACATGCTGCGCGCTGTAATGTTCTGATAATGCTCCGGGGCTTTGTAAAGAGAGCAGACGCAGCCGGAGGGAAATAAAAAGAGAGAGGAGAGGAAGGAGAGATGAAATGAAAGTGTGGAGGACTGGGGGGTGGGGGGGGGGGGGGGGGGGGGTTGTGTTGCGTGGCAGCCATGATGGAGGTGGCAGCGGGCTGAGCTGCAGGGCGCGGCAACGCCTCTGAGGTTTCTACACTGTTTACCTGAACCCAGTGAAGCAGTGACGGATATACCCCCCCACCCACCCCCACCCCCCCACCTCCCCCACCCTGCACCCCACCATGACCCAGAGCAGCTGACGGGACGCTGAAGAAGTAAACACACACACATGAGGCTGTATTAGTCACTGTGTTTTACAGTTACATGTAGTTTGGTGCTTTAGACATCTGAACATATTATTATTATTATTATTATTATTATTATTATTATTATTATTATTATTATTATTATTATTATTATTATTATTATTATTATTATTATTATTATTATTATTATTATTATTATTATTATTATTATTATTATTATTATTATTATTATTATTATTATTATTATTATTATTATTATTATTATTATTATTATTATTATTATTATTATTATTATTATTATTATTATTATTATTATTATTATTATTATTATTATTATTATTATTATTATTATTATTATTATTATTATCATTCGTTATGTATCCACATACATTATTATTATTATTATTATTATTATTATTATTATTATTATTATTATTATTATTATTATTATTATTATTATACACATTATGTGTAAACCTCCATGATCGTTATTAAACGTCAGGCAGACATTTGTTTCAGTAGTAAATAAAGACAACCGTGTCTGTCCCGTAACCTGCAGTGACGTCCAACATCCACACGAGGTGCACGTGAGGACACTAACGCCTGAGGCTCTCGCTCGGTCCGTTTATCAAATTAGCAGAGAAGATCTGAGCGAGCAGCCAATCACAAACCATCTGCATGACCCTCAAACTCATATCTCATATCCTGAACCTTTAGCAACCCAGGCTCCGCCCCCTTTGCCCAAACAAGGTAACGTCCTGCTGTGTTTTCACCTGAGCAATCGACTGTTACTGTTTTCAGAGTTCATGTGTGAAGACAATAAGTGAACGTGTCCCACAGACAGAGGAGACGAGTGTCCTCTGGCGTTTGTCTGCAGAGACGAGAGACGCTGCGATGATGCGTTTAGATTCATACACGAGTCGACGTCTCCGACAAATCTTTCCTTTTAAACACCATCTGCCCTCCACAGACATGGAGTCAGACATGGAGTCTGACATGGAGTCTGACATGGAGTCAGATATGGAGTCAGATATGGAGTCAGATATGGAGTCTGACATGGAGTCTGACATGGAGTCAGATATGGAGTCAGATATGGAGTCTGACATGGAGTCAGATATGGAGTCTGACATGGAGTCTGACATGGAGTCAGACATGGAGTCAGATATGGAGTCTGACGTGGAGTCTGACATGGAGTCTGACATGGAGTCAGACACGACGTGACATCGGCTCATCTCCTGCAGCTCAGCTGACACAAACCAAACATGTCAGCACGTCCTCTCTCGCTGCCGCTCCCTCGCTCGCTCCGTCACCGTCTCGCCGCTAACCGGTTTGCTGCGGTGCGTCCTGCTCTCACGTCTCTTATAAATAAACCAAATTGGGTGACAGGTTCTCGTCCCAGAGCGACTCTGACCAAAAACATCTGGACACAAACAAGAAGCTCACAAACACACAGCCGCTCATACATAAAAGAGGCAGCCAACTGCCAGTGTAAATAACCTCCCTGAACCGGGAGCGAGCGGCGTGACACGGCAGCACACTCTTCTCCCATTAAGGCCCTAAAGAGCAGGACATCAAACCGGCTGGAGGCGGCGGCGCTGCGGGAGCCAGGATCATCACATTTTAATAGAACATGTGGCATCTCCTCCCCTCCACTCCCTCCACCCCTGGCCAAATGGCAATCCTGAATTCTGCCCAGCTGTCGAGCTGCAAATGGGCCGCAATTACCTCGCTCCTCCATCCTCACCGCCGGGTTCAGCCGGCGGCCTCAGACTCTGGCACCCGGAGAGGTCACCGGCAGAGGTCAGGTCATGGACGGACTACGACGTGGACGACCCCCGCAGGCTTTCTGTCAGGCCCTGTGTGTAGAGTGATAGCTGACTCGGCTCTGTAGACACCTGCTGCTTGACACAGCGTGTCCACTGGTGCTGCAGAACCCGGGTCACTGATCATAGACCAGGAGAAAGATCAGGTTGATCCCAGACCTGGTTTAGAGAAATTAATGTTCGTCATTGTTTCATCAAATGATGGTGAAATGGTTTTTACACTGAAGAATATAAATCCTCTCTGGTTCCACTCTGGAGGCTGCAGAACTCCATTCAGAAGTCCAAAGAAGATCCTGATGTTTTGAAGTTTCCTGTAGCAGAGAGAGATCCAGTGATCGCTGTCTGTACGTCTCTGGGTTCGGTGAGAACATCAGCTGGTCCGAGTCGGATCAGCGGTTGTAATGACTCAGTTTGACTCAGTGTGTGGATTAGAACCCAGGACTCCCTGACTTCCCTGGTCCCTGATGTAAAAACATGTTTGAACGTGTTTTTATCGGCGCCTTCAGGATTTAGCAGCGTTTGAGTGCGACACCGTTCAGATGGATTCAGGCCCTGACCTTTTCGTTGCTCGGCTGCACAATAATGGCTCAGAGTGACGCCTCTCTGAGAACGGCCTCAGAGCTAGTTTTCCGAACAGGAAGCCAAGCGCTCCATTTTTTCCATTTTTCTGAGAGAAGTGAACGTTTCCTCGAGCTGCCAGAAGCGGCGAGCCTGGTAACGGATGTTTGCTGGAGCGGACTGTGACGCGCGGCGCGGCGCGGCTGGACGGCTGACAGCCGCCTGCGTCCCGCACTGAAACGCGGCTTCAGGCGCGAACCTGGACCCATTTGCTGGAGCCTGATTGTGCAATCACATCTAATTAGGTGAAATGGAGTTTGGCTATGAGCCAAGTTCAACTCCAACGGCAGGTTTTAGTGTTGTGTGTTAAAGCTATCATATATTTCTGCTGGCGCTGTAAATCACTGGGTGAATGGAGTGTGCTAATCCACCGCGCTGCAGCTGGAGGCCAATAATTTACTGGCTTCATCACAGGAAGCAGCGGGAGGCCTGCAGCTCCACCACAGAAGGTGTGGGAAAGGTGGAAAACTGCGAGTCGGTGTTTCCTCCGGACAGAAACTCAAAGCGGAGAAATTCCTGCAGGATCACGGAGCCGAGACGTTTCCGTCGCCTTTTCCCAAAAAGAAATCAGATCATGATCTTTGAACTTCTTGAAGGTTTGGATTCCAACTACATTACCCACAAACCCTTGAGGGCTCCAGCTGTGAGACAGCAGAGGGGTTTGTTGTTAGTAGTGACACTCACATGTGCACACGTAACACACACGTTTAATATTCTATCACAGTCAGTGTTGTAACCTCAACGTGTTTCATGGCGTTGATGCCCTGAGACATGTGAGACATGTCTTCCTGATTGGCTGTCTCCGGCTGTGCACAGAGACATGAGGACAACCGTCCTCACACAGGACAATGAACATGAACTCATTAATACGCTGTTCCAGTGTAACGCCCCCGCCACCGCCGCTGCACGGCGCACTGACAGCTTCCTGTTGCAGAACCTCTCCTTCTTCTTGTTGGACTAATTTAGACGTCGATCATCCTCGATGGGAGCGCGTTCACCTCAGCACGTAGATTACTTTAATATCATGTGCCTGACTCCCGGGAATCACGCCGTAATCACCGCCTCCAAATAATTTGTTTTCCACCACAGCTCCCCTGTCTGCTCCCGTCCATCCAGAAATGAATATTCAGCACACAATGCAGCAGGTTACGGCTCAGCCGCTTCCTATAGGAAGCTTTTTTAATCAGATCAAAGAGCTTCCTGGGAGTTGTTATTATCCGGTTTTAATATGAAGGAGCTGTTAACTGAGGTTCTGTCTGCTGCAGCGTCTGGAGGTCCAGGTCCAGGTCCAGGTCCAGGTCCAGGTCCAGGTCCAGGTCCAGGTCCAGGTCCAGGTCCAGGTCCAGGTCCAGACTGTGGTCCACCTCTCCGACGTCACACATGACACAAAGACAAACGTGTGATTAACCAGTGGTGGAAAGTAACTCAGATACTTTAGCTAATGAACGTCAGAGCGTTTGACTGAAATGAAATGAAAAGTGAAACTAAAGTGTTTAGAATGTGTTTTACAGGCGGGGGGGGGGGGGCGGGGAGGGGAGGGGGGGGGGGGGGGGCGGGGGGGGGGTGCGGGGGGGTGAGGGGGTCATGTCCATGCGGAGTCTTTCCCTGATTTACAGTCTGATGGTATTTTACCTGCAGCTCTCAGCCCGCACTCACCTCTCCTCTTTGTTTTGGTCGAAACTGATTCGTCGCTGTGGGACGGCACAAAGAGCAGCGAGGAGAAAACAACATGAAAAATTCAGACACACGATCCAAAAATCTCCTCCACGCCGCGGCCAGAGAGGGGGGGGAGGAGGGGGGCTGAGGAGGTCTGGTGGGACATCGCTATCCGGACCCTGAGCTGTGGTCTCTGGACTAGTGGTCGGACGTGTTCACGCCTGATGTTTGACCTTTGACACCGCCAGGCGTCAAATTATCGACTCGTTGGTCCAGAACCTTCAGCTGCTCTCAGAGACAAGACCTGATGATGTCACAGTCACATGGTCTCAGATGTCGTCACCTTTTGTCAACAAGGTGTTTTATTTGACTATAAAGGTCCCGTCATCTGTAACAAACCTCCTGCTGATTGGCTGAAACACAGAGTGACACACACACACACACACACACACACGCACACACACACACACACACACACACACACGCACACACGCAGAATATTCAGACTCAGAACAGAAGACCAATCGGCATCTTTGTAAGAAACGTGTGTGTGTGTGTGTGTGTGGGTGTGTGTGTGTGTGTGTGTCTGTTCTGAGGAACGTCCTCCACGTGGAGCCAGACGTTGGTTTCCATCAGCAGCTCTGCGGCCGCCCGCTCGGCCCGGCGATGTTGAATATTTCAGACGATGCTACAGGGACTGCAGCTAATTAGCTCAGCGGTGAGCCGTGAGTCGTGAGCGGCGGCGACCTGCATTAACATGTGACGATGCAAATGAAACGTGTCCCTCTTTCTGTCTCCGGCTTTATGAAAAAGTGATGACCGCATCTTATTATCTTATGGTTACACGAGGCATCTGTCTGAGGTCTTTACATCAAAGATGGATGTTGACTGCTTGACTCCAGCTCTGACCTTTCACCTGGGTTTTTTCTTTCCTCCTCTGAAGTGATGTGAGACAATATGGCTGATGGGTACCAGAGTGCCAGGCCTGTGATGGCTTCGTCCAATCAGAGTGGGTCGTTGACACGAACCCAAACAGACGAGGGTTGTGTTTGTACAGAAACAAAAGCAGCAGTAAAGTCTGCGGCGGCGGCGGCGGCGGCTCATTTGAAGGAGGAGCCAGACAAAGAGCAGAGCTGTAAACAACGAGGAGCATCTCCATGGTAACCAGGGCCCCATCTGTTCTACGCTAATGACCTCTCCTACTCATACAGTGTTTTAATTAAACCACACACACACACACACACACACACACACACACACACACACACACACACACACAGATATCCAGAGGTTTAGACGACCTGAAGCCGCCTCCTCCTCCACCATCAGTCCGTCGGTTTCCCAGCAGCAGGTGGCGTTCAGAGTTCAGGTCAGAAACAATGCGACCCTGTCAGGGCCTCTGAACGTTTCTCATACAAAAAGGAATGATGCCCCTGCTGGGGGTACTGCAGGTACTGCGGGTACTGCGGGTACTGCAGGTACTGGGGGTACTGCGGGTACTGCGGGTACTGCAGGTACTGCAGGTACTGGGGGTACTGCGGGTACTGCGGGTACTGCAGGTACTGCGGGTACTGCGGGTACTGCGGGTACTGCGGGTCCTGCGGGTACTGCAGGTACTGCGGGTACTGCGGGTCCTGCGGGTACTGCAGGTACTGCGGGTACTGCGGGTATTGCAGGTACTGCAGGTACTGGGGGTACTGCGGGTCCTGTGGGTACTGCGGGTACTGCGGGTACTGCGGGTACTGTGGGTACTGCAGGTACTGCGGGTACGGTGTTCACTGTGTTTTTCCATGGTGAACTGACGTGGAGCCTGATTGGCTCCATGGAGGAGGTGTGGCCTGTTTTCTGACACGTGACAGATGATAAAATTGATCAGGACTGAACACACACACATAAACACACACACATATGCAGCAAATACTGGAGAAGTCTGAGGGGTTGGATTTGAGGGGTCAGAGGTCGGTCAGAGGATGATCTGGTTTTGTTCCTCTGTCTGATGATGAACAGACTCAACTGGCAAGACACCATCTCAACTTTTGATAAACTAACTCCTGATTGGCTGTCGGGCTGAGGCCTGTGATTGGCTGTCGGGCTGAGGCCTGTGATTGGCTGTCGGGCTGAGGCCTGTGATTGGCTGTCGGGCTGACTCTCAGACTCAGAGGAGATGCAGTGACGCGTTCAGGGAACAAGCAAACAATAAGATAATCTGAATGTTTCTGTATCAGCTGTGTGACACAACCTCTTGTCGTCTCCTTGACCCTAAGCTGGCAGACACCCCCGCCCGCCACTCTGCCCCCCCACCGCCCACCTCGGGGTGTGCTGGGTCTTCAGGGCCTCTCAGACCTTGACTGACTGATTAATGGACTGGACGGCCGTCAGCTGGAGAGATTACAGAAACACCGCCTCCTCGTCTGGGGATGCCACAGCAAAGAGAAACATCCAGCAGCCTCGGTGCCAACACCCTCCACCCCCACCCCCCCATTCCAAGTCCCCCACCCCCACCCTGGAATCTCAGACGTTTGGGAAATTAATGTTGGGGTGGAGGAGGGGGAGGGGGGCGAAGGCAAACTGCTTGCCAAGCCATCTGAGATCTTCTTCCTCCTCTCGCTCCGTTTTCGATTTTGTTTGTGCCCGCCGCCGAATCCCCGGCCGGAGCGTTTTCGGCTCGGCGTCAAATCCCCGCCGTCCTCACGGATTCTCCAGATCTCATTACAGTCAATGAGCCTGAAAAGACTTTCAGATCAAAGTGAAAGACTTTGCCTCTGAAGGAAGCAGCAAGACTTTTCTTTTTTTATTCTCAGGGTCGTACTCACATTTACAGTTGTGAGGTTCACGTCTGATGAACCTTCATTTATAGCAGATTTATAAACATCATCATTAACGTATCAATTATTGATTATTAGTAATCAATCAACTTTTTGTGAAAATCGTGAAGTGGATACGGAGACAAAACGAAAATTAACATCTGTGTGAAGTTAGTGATGATTTTAAATTTAGACAGGTTTACGTATGTATCACATGACCCAACCGAGAGGTCAAAGGTCAGAGAAGTGTTCATGATCAGAAAACAGGAAAATGTCAAACAGTTAGAGTCCAACACTCAGACGTGGAAGTTTGACCTGGTGACTATTCAGTTTCATTTTTATGATAAATACATGGATATATATTTCACCCGAAAACCAAGACACCAGACTGAGACTGTTACAGTGCTAACACTCGCAGTAGAAGTACACAGTAAAATGTTGCAGCAGTGATACTAAACACTGAGAGTTTGCTCGTGTCGGCATAAACAGCAGCTCACATGATTCATTCAGCTCTGTGTCGGCCATAAATCCTCCGAGCCTCCTCTCTTAACATATTCATTACTTCAGCCCGGCGCTCATTTCCAAGTCAGAGGTGCTGATCAGTGATGATGCTGGGCGCTGGATGTCCGGGGCAGGACTCCCCGGGCCTGAGTGTGAATAAATTGACCGAGGTCGCTGCAGAGACGGCGCTCCGTGTCGTAATGAGAGCGAGGCGATGTCGGGGCGGAGCTCTCCTGAACCCTCGCCGTGATGCACTGTGATTTACCACAGCGCCTTAATGTGCCGCCGAGATTTGCTGCTTTGTGTGTAAAGTGGATGGTTTGTGTCTTCATGGTGCAGGTCACATGACACCGATCCGCCTGACATCACCTTTGCATTAGGATGCAGCTTTGACATGAGGTCAAATCTGGGTTTACCTGCAGATGACCTCTGACCTGCAAATCGTCCAATCACTGCTCAGTGAGAACAGAGCGAAACTGACGCTGGGATTTTACACTGAAGTGAACCCACAGCACAGAGCTGCAGCTGGGGGGGGGGGGGGGGGGGGGGGGGGGGGGGGGGGGGGTTATGGTCAGGGGAACTTGCAGAGTTGTGTCTGACCTTGGGCTGAACAACTGGTTAACACATAGTGTGTGAAGCCGGAACCCTGCCAGTGTGTGTGTGTGTGTGTGTGTGTGTGTGTGTGCGTGTGTGTGTGTGTGTGTGTGTCTTCCCCTCGGATCAGGTCTTTTGTTTCGTCTTTGTTGTGGTTGGTGGCAGAGCCTCCTCGCTCCTCGCTCCTCGCTCCTCGCTCCTCGCTGCTCGCTCCTCGCTGCTCGTCCTCCTCTGAGGTTCACACAACAAGAAGAAGGAGACGAGGGGAGAAGTGTTGTGGGGGAGTGGGGGGGTCGGGAGTGTGTGTGTGTGTGTGGGGGGGGTTGTGGAAAACTTCTCCAACCACACACCACAACCACAGCCCCCATCCAAGTTCTTCAGATCCCTCAGCTCTCCCTCTCCATCCCTGCATCGCTCCATCCAAACCCCCATTGCACTCAGCATCTGCTCAGAGGATGAATAAATGAAGCGCTCCCCTCTCGCCCCCCCCCCCCCCCCCCCCACCCCCCTGACTGACAGAGGCCTATCTTAATTGTGGCTGAAAGCTGCCTTTTCTCTCTGCTAATTAGCAGATTGCGGCATTAAATGATTCAAAAACTCAGGGCTTATATGAGCATGACTTATTCAGGCGGCGCGCGGCGCTTTGTGCGAACATCACTGCCCGAGGTCAACTGATTTACTCCAATTAGCAGCCGCTGTCAGCGAACATCTCGTCTCCATCTGCAGGACGCGTCTTTAAAAAGTAATGCTCTGACTCTGTCCTCTGGTTTCCTTACATCCAATGTTCGCTGGAGGGAAACGGGGCAAACATAAAGAGACCACAGGAAGTCACACACACACACACACACACACACACACACACACACACACACAGGGATGTTGGTGGTGTGTGTGTGTGTGTGCGCGCCATGTACATACCGCTATCACTGAATCGCTGTGATACTGGAGGACTGGAGGAAGAACATTCAGATTCTCTGTGAAGCTCTGACTGGTGTTCCTCTGGTTCCTCTGGTTCCTCTGGACTCTAATTAGAGATGATTCAGATGATTCATGATGATACCATGATAAGACCAGGAGCAGCACTGATCAGGAACAGCTCTTATTGTGTGTAAACAGACTGTGATGGAATAAAACCATCACAGCTGTGAAACATCTCGTCCTCCTGCAGGTCACAGGTCTCTCTGTCTGCAGGTGAACAGCAGCTGGTCCATGATTTACTCCACATGTGGAGGTGTCCTGGACAACAGAGAGCAGGCTGTCGTCATGACGTCACATGTTGACAGACAGCTGTCAGCAGCCAATGGCACGATGTCTTCTTCTCTGTCTGTGACCTGATTCACCAGCTGTGTTTTTATCCACATTCAGCTGTGTTTGTGACAGCAAAGAGTCTGTGTTCTTCTTCTTCTTCTTCTTCTTCTTCTTCTTCTTCTCGGCTGTGATCCACATGCTTCATCATTAGAACGCTGTGGATGCTGTAGAGAATCACGTGTGACTGTGGACTCGCAGCAGTGCACAGCAGGACTCCAGAGACGACAGATGTCGGTGCAGAGACAATTAATTAACAAGCGTCTGAAACCCGGTGGGGACGACAGGCGGAGTCTGGACGTCACGGTCACGGAGATCTGGTTCCGATCTGGTTCTGATCCAGTGGATCCGGCTGCTGCACCACAACCCAAATCAGACGCACAACAGACCTCATGGGTTTGACCCCATGTCGTCTCGTCTCTGAGCTGAGTCAGCAGTTCATTTTACAAACAAACACATTTGATTAGTTTGTGAAATATGAATCAACAGGACAACGAAACAACTGAAACTGGACTTTGACATCTGGTCCATCTATAAGGCCCCTGGAGCCCGGGGCCCCTGGAGCCCAGGGCCCCTGGAGCCCAGGGCCCCTGGAGCCCAGGGCCCCTCCAGACTTGACTGAATTGTGTTCTGATCATTGTTGTTTTTATCTTGTGACTTTGTTTGTGCGTTTGACAAACGTCATGTGACTGAAACTCAGACTTCACTGATTCACCTGAGGTCGTGGATGAGTTGTTATGACGTCAAGCTGCACGTGGTTGAACCTTCATGCTGAACCCTCAGACCATCTTCTTCACCCTCTCACACGTCATCGCCTCATGTCAGCACACACACACACACACACACACACACACATTCACACACACAGAGACACACACACACACCACCAGCTGTAACGTTCAGCAGCATCGTCACTGTGGATCAACAGTTTCATGACAGTGTCTCATGGTTCGGTTCAGATCCTGGATCAGATCGATCAGGCTCCTGATCACCTGAACCTGATGAGAAGTAAAACTGAATCCATCAGACTGGAGGAGATGGAGGAGATGGAGGAGATGGAGGAGATGGAGGAGATGGAGGAGATGGAGGAGATGGAGGAGATGTTTGTTTGGCAACAGATCGTCAAGTCTGCAGCTGAATATTCATCAGCACCACCTGCCCTGCTGCTCGCCGTCAACAGCCCCCGCTTCAAAGTCTGTGTGTGTGTGTATGTGTGTGTGTGTGTGTGTGTGTGTGTGTGTGTGTGTGTGCGTGTGTGTGTGTGTGTCTGCCGCCGTTCGGAATCTGTTTGAACCTGTGAGCTGAAGAACTTCCCAGTGATGCCATGGTGTCATGGTGTCATGGTGTCATGGTGTCATGGCGTCATGGTATCATGGTGTCCTGGTGTCATGGCGGCGTTGTCCTTCGCCTTCACTGCGGCGTCCTCCTGCATTTATCAGGATGAAGCAAATGAGTCATTACGGCGGTGAACAGCTAATTCCGCCCTCCCCCTGAAACGCGTGGGAGTTTTTAATATTGTGGAGAGAAGAAGAAGGTGTCGTCCTGGGACCAGTTTGGCTTTTCATCAATCTGCCGTTTCTTTTCCTTCTTTTTTGGGCGGGGGGGCGGGGGGGTGGGGGGCGGGCGGGGGGGGGGTGCGGTGTTGTTATGTTTCTCCCTCTCGCCCACATTGACTTAGAGGAACCAGAGATACAAAGACTCAGAACAAAGCTTCTCTCTTCTCTTTAGATTTGAACACCAGCTCTTGTTTTTGATGGGAATCTCACAGGAAGCCTGGACTCACACAGCCGGATATTTGATATTTTTCCAGAAAAAGCTCAGGGAATATTATGAAACATCTTTGTTTCGCTCCGCTTTCATTCTGCTCTTTGCCCAAATGTGAAATCAAAGTTGTGACTCGTTAGTTTGGAGCGTTTGACTCGTCAGAGGAAACTGAGCCTTTCCACTGTTAACCTGCAGATTAAAGGCTCATTTCACCACTTTAATATTTACACACGGTCTAAATGTTTTACACAGTTACACAATGGTTTATTATGAAATGTTGCTTATTGTGGGGCCATTTAATGTTATTTCCTGACAGAGTTTAGGATCAATAAGAGAGTTTAGGATCAATAAGAGAGTTTAGGATCAATAAGAGAGTTTAGGATCAATAAGAGAGTTTAGGATCAATAAGAGAGTTCAGGATCAATAAGAGAGTTCAGGATCAATAAGAGAGTTCAGGATCAATAAGAGAGTTTAGGATGAATAAGTTTAGGTGAGAACGTCAGTGAGACGAGGAGATGCTTCACTCCACCTTCCTCTGTTTCTTCTCTCTGAGACAGAGAAGGATTATAGTCTTATAGAGAATGTCTTCCATCTGGACAGAGAGAGGACTGTGTGTGTGTGTGTGTGTGTGTGTGTGTGTGTGTGTGTGTGTGTGTTTGGGGATTTCTCTCCCTGTAAAACATCTGGAGAAACAATCTGCTGTAAATAAGCAGCAGTGACTCGCTGCCACTCGATAAATAAAAAGAGAAGAAGCTGCAGCTTCTTTCTGCTGAATCCACAAGACACACGCACACACGCACACACACATGCACACACACACACACACACACACACACACGCACACACACACACACACACACACACACACACACGCACACACACACACACACACACACACAGGCATGTGTGTTGACACTCTAACAGCCTTCATGTGTTTCTGACACAGTTTTTCTCCATTGTGTTGTAACGAGACCTGATATCACTTTACACCTCCCTCTCTGTCCTTCATCACGTCTCCATCATGTCCACACCACAGTGTCCACACCACAGTGTCCACACCACAGAGTGTCCACACCGCAGAGTGTCCACACCACAGAGTGTCCACGCCACAGAGTGTCCACACCACAGAGTGTCCACACCGCAGAGTGTCCACACCACAGAGTGTCCACACCACAGAGTGTCCTCCCACAGAGTGTCCACGCCACAGAGTGTCCACGCCACAGAGTGTCCACACCACAGAGTGTCCACACCACAGAGTGTCCTCCCACAGAGTGTCCACACCACAGGGTGTCCACACCACAGAGTGTCCACGCCACAGAGTGTCCACACCACAGAGTGTCCACGCCACAGAGTGTCCTCCCACAGAGTGTCCACACCGCAGAGTGTCCACACCACAGAGTGTCCACACCACAGAGTGTCCACACCACAGAGTGTCCTGTGTGTGTGTGTGTGTGTGTGTGTGTGTGTGTGTTTGGGGATTTCTCTCCCTGTAAAACATCTGGAGAAACAATCTGCTGTAAATAAGCAGCAGTGACTCGCTGCCACTCGATAAATAAAAAGAGAAGAAGCTGCAGCTTCTTTCTGCTGAATTCACAAGACACACGCACACACACACGCACACACACACACACACACACACACACACAGACAGGCATGTGTGTTGACACTCTAACAGCCTTCATGTGTTTCTGACACAGTTTTTCTCCATTGTGTTGTAACGAGACCTGATATCACTTTACACCTCCCTCTCTGTCCTTCATCACGTCTCCACCATGTCCACACCACAGAGTGTCCACACCACAGAGTGTCCTCCCACAGAGTGTCCACACCACAGAGTGTCCACACCACAGTGTCCACACCACAGAGTGTCCACACCACAGAGTGTCCACACCACAGAGTGTCCTCCCACAGAGTGTCCACATCACAGAGTGTCCTCCCACAGAGTGTCCACACCACAGTGTCCACACCGCAGAGTGTCCACACCACAGAGTGTCCACACCGCAGAGTGTCCACACCACAGAGTGTCCACACCGCAGAGTGTCCACACCGCAGAGTGTCCACACCACAGAGTGTCCACACCACAGAGTGTCCTCCCACAGCCGCGGCCCGTCAGAGGGACATGTGTCCAACTGCCGCCACCATTACGCCAAACGGTCGTTTCCTCATGGGAACGTGGAGCCGCCGCTTTGCCTCTGAACCTGAAAACACGGCGCTCTTTGTGTTTTTGTTGTTGTTGTGACTGCTGTTGTTGTGTTTGCTTTCCTGCGTTCAGATCGATGCTCGACACAAACAGCGTGTTGGCTGCTCAGATTGGCAGAGACGCAGGTTGTTAATTATGTTTCCTGTGCCAAGCATACAATCACACAGTAATTGGCGTTGGAGCAGAGGATTGTGGGAGTGTAGTGAATGATAATGACGACGTGGTCATCTTCATCATCATCATCATCATCTTCTTCATCATCATCTTCTTCATCAGCCACATCAGCAGCATCGACATGACGAGCTGCTTCTCACAGTGAAACAGCAGGAGGGTGAAGAACACATGTAAACAAATAGACATGTATGATGCACAACACACACAACATGTGTGTCACACTAACATAAACACACTGATCAGGTGGCACATTGTCTCCTGATGATGTCACTAATCTGATGAACATGTGTGACGAGGATGTTACCTGTTGTTGCGATGTGTTGCTGCTGACTGAAGTGTTGGACTCATGGATCATGGATCATGGATCATGACTCATGACTCCTGGATCATGACTCCTGGATCATGACTCCTGGATCATGACTCATGGATCATGGATCATGGATCTTTGTCTTATTTCCTCTGCCGTGATCTAAACTGTAGCTTCTTCCACTTTTAGCATCTTACACTTGACTTGTGGGAAATTGATCTGTATGAGCTCTCCCGTGGTCCCTGAATGCAGCAGTCGGCCTTTTTCCCATCATCACCTCATGACTCATGACTCATGACTCATGACTCATGGATCATGGATCATGGATCATGGATCATGGATCATGACTCCTGGATCATGACTCATGACTCATGGATCATGGATCATGGATCATGGATCATGACTCCTGGATCATGGATCATGGATCATGGATCATGGATCATGGATCATGGATCTTTGTCTTATTTCCTCTGCCGTGATCTAAGCTGTAGCTTCTTCCACTTTTAGCATCTTACACTTGACTTGTGGGAAATTGATCTGTATGAGCTCTCCCGTGGTCCCTGAATGCAGCAGTCGGCCTTTTTCCCATCATCACCTCTGTGTTCCGGCTTTGATGGGAGTCACCGGGCTCATGGTGGTCTGTGTGTGTGTGTGTGGGGGGGGGGGGTTGGCAGATGGTGTTGGGCCCCCGGAGGGAACCAAATCGCCACTTGGATTGGCATCCCCCCATGGAGAGGTGAGGGGTTTCCTGCACAGAGCGACAGGGGTGAGAATGATGTTGAGTGTGAGTCGGGCTGTTCCTCGACATCCATCAGGACCCAGTGTTAATGAGGGAGGGGGGAGAAACAGGGAGGTGAAAGGAGGGAGGGACAGGTGGGGGAGGAAGGTGAGAGATGTTACTGATGGTGATAAATAAGAAAACAACAGGAGGCAGAGAGAAGAGGAAGAGATGATGATGATGATGATGATGATGATGATGATGATGATACAGCGAGAAGAAGACCTGTGTATAATATAATAATATATCCTATAATATGTAACATATAACACAACATATCCTATAATATGTCAATAAAACAATATATAATATGTGGTCATAAAGGAGGTGAGTGTTTGTGAAATAAACAGTAAACATTTTTCTATCCAGTTTTTTCTTTATGTTTAATGTTTTCACGCACGCACGCATGCACACACACACACGCGCACACACACACACACACACACACACACACACACACACACACATTATTCTGTAACATGACTCTCATGAGTGAAGTGAAAGAAAGTTTCTAACCAGGTCAGAGTTGCTTTGTCCCTCTGAGAACGTCAGTAATTACAGTTCTGTGTCTTCAGCGTGCGGCGCCACCATCTGACGGCGCGGCGTCGTCCCGCTGAGTGTCACGCTGCAAACAGGATGATGCTAAGCTCTTTTCACGGCAGCTGTTTTGTGTTTCTGTGATGAAGACGTGACTTTGCTCTATGACGCTGTGACGGTGACTCTGCCCAGACACACACTCATCACAACCTCTGACCTCTGACCTCTAACATATACATCCCTCTGTCTATATTTCCAGGTGCATTCATTTTGATCCCATGACTTTAGTACATTTGTAGGAGGTTCATGTTATCAGAACACATTAAGATCAGGAACTGACTGAGCCATTGTTTAAAAGAAAGTGAAACTAAGTGACATTAAACACACCGTCAGTCAGTGACATTTCCAGAGCCGCTGATAAAACAGCAGCAGCAGCATCTGTCCAGCTGCAGACGAGTCATGATGATGCCGACAGACGCAGGAACAGACGATTTACTGTCGACAAAGTTTTTACAGTGGGAGATAAAAACACGCTAAGGTCATGTTTTATTTATTTGTTCCATCACCATCATAATTAGCAATTTAAATGACATTGCTACATTCGGAAGAACTATTATGTGGAATGGTTCCCAGCGGACACATTCCGGCTGCAGATAAAGCAGCCGCGGAGCCGACCTGAGGTCCGTGTCTCTGCAGGATGTGGTCCAACATACCAGAGACGTGTGACGGGTTTATGGTCCAGGTCTCTCTGGTTCCTGTAAAAACATGAATATTCTTTTTCACCTGATGTGATAAGATCAGGATGATATGAGCCTCAGAACGTCAGGGTCACAGGTGCTGGTTACAGGTTCAGCTGACATCTTCAGGCCTGATGATTTGACTCAGTCAAGAACCATCTGGATCATCTGAATCTTTTGGAGTTCCAACATGACGAGGAGTCAGTAAACACATCGTCTGACATCTCCTGTGTTGTTGATATGTTCACCCTGTGACGTTTGTGCGTGCAGTGTTCATCTCCTGCATCGGCTTCACCAGCTGCTCTGACACAGTGAAGAGCAGGAGGTCCAGCTGTGAGAGCCTGAAGACCTCCGAGCTGCAGAGAGCCTCCACACACACATCCACATGTGAACTCACCGGTTACAGC
>JAFBJQ010000724.1:85470-100470 GCA_016785345.1 Trinectes maculatus | reverse complement strand
TTTAAAAACAGCTTCTTTTTTTCTCTGGAAGAGAAAAATGTCTTTGAAATCATTTGGCTTTAAATGTGAATTAATCTCGATCTGCCATCACTTTGTTCTCACAAATGTCAGAGTGGTTTCAGCTCAGCAGAGTCTGATCCAGAGCAGAGTCTGATCCAGAGCAGAGTCTGATCCAGATGTTCTGCTAACAGAGGACCTGGACCAGAGGACCTGGACCAGAGGACCTGGACCAGAGGACCTGGACCAGACGTCTCTGGACGAGTCAGTCAAATATTTCAACATCAGCCTCAGTTAATGTACGAGAATCTGTGAATGATGGAAGAAAGAACTGCTGTTTCAAATGTGATTCAAATTCTTTCACACAGACACTGGCACAAAAAAAAAAACCAATCCACAGATCCGGAATCAGTTTGCTTCATTATTTACTGGCAGGCGAGCTGTGGCTCGGCAGCGTTCAGCATCATCAGGCACTCAGGTGTTTAAATCCAGGTAATTCTCTCTCATCAGCTCCTCCACATGCTGACAATTAACAAGCTAATTAGAGATTAACCTCACGTCAACACGTCAACATTTCAACATGTCAACATGTCGACATTTCAACATGTCAACATTTCAACATGTCAACATGTCACTGTCCACGCTCGACTGGAACATTTCATTTTCTCACTGTTACAAATAAACAGAGCAGATTTCAGGAACAGGAGAGAAGGACTGATGGATTTATTCCACAGGGTTGTGAATGTTGTGCTGTTTGTGGACATTTCAACATGTTTGTCACTGAACAGTGTCAGAGACGTGTGAGAGACGTGATAATACAATGTAAAGTAACATATGGAAACATACAATAACAGATCAGATAGATTTAGATCCATATCATTGTATTTAACCTTTGAAAATGTTGCGAGTGTAAGACACTGGAGTGAACACTGGGCCGTCTCATGTTCCAGGAGATCAGCTCGACGTGTCGACAGGTTCTGATCACTCCAGCGTCACTGCTGCTGCTTCCTGTGACAAACAGGCGCTGACACCAGGAAAAAGCTGAGGTTTGCTGTGTGAAATAAAAACAGTGGCGCTGACGCACAGCTGCTTCTGTGGCCCGGGACTGAAGAACAGAAACGGCCGCGTGGTTCCTGAAGGCAGCGTGCGTCTCTGAGCAGGTTGCCACAGAACATCATGTGTTCATCATGTCCTGTAATAAAGTAATAAAATACACAGACTTAAAAAAAAAAAAATCAGATTTGCTTTTTTTCTCCAAAAAATAATTATGACAAGATCCATAATAAAAATAATACATTTTCCTTTGTAGCCACAGAAAACACTACTTCTGTTTCACAGTGTTTTATTGTGCGTCACGATTCATTTCTTTATTTTGTAGAACCTCTTTTAAATATTTTATATTTCTCGATATAAATTTTCACCTATTTAATTTTTAGTTCTTCGACAATTTTATTTGCCTTTAAATTGGCTTCATGTCATAGATGTCTTTTTAATTGAAACATTTTGTTGGACCTTTTAGTCAGTTTTATCTTTACAACAGGTGCATTTGTTTAACATTTAATTGCATGTTATTTGTGTAAATGTATGCGCAGTACTTTGAACTGTATCTCATTTTTACAATTAAAATCACCAAATTATCAAAGTGTGATTGTGTGATTATTTAAATGATTGTGCAGCTTGTTCATGGACATTTGTACCTAATGTAAGTGAACAGTCTCTGTCTGTTTATATTTGGAAAATGCTGTAATTTATAAATTAAAATTAAATTAAATCTTCATCTCTTCTATGCTGCTTTAAAAAAAACCTCAGTGCTGCTGTAAATTAAACGGTGCTTTTTAAATGAACTGTTGATATAGTGTAAAGTGATGTGAATCAACATGAAGCCTGAATTAAATGTCATATTATTTTTCCATTTCACTGCCTGTTGTCTATTGAATTCGATGATTTCATAAGGATTCAACAAACAGGTGATGTTTTTCCACAACAGACATTTCACATTGTTTCAGCCTGAGCAGATTGTAATGTCAAATATCATTAACACAATTTTCTGCTCTTTGTTTCGACAAACTTAAACAGACCGAGCCGAATCAGCAGAACCAGAACGTGGTTCATGGTGTGGAAGGTGTGGTCTGTGGCGCCACCTGCTGACGTCTGAGCTCAGATTCATCCAGCTGCTGCTGTTTCCTCCACATTGGGTTCATTCAGACAGGAAAAGGTTGTGTGGAAATAAGAACAATGAGGTAAATAAAAGCATAAATATATTTGCTACACCCTTTTCATCATGATTACTGCCTGTTGTCTCTCGCTTTTACAATTTGTTGTTTCATTCCATTGTGTATTATTATCCTAATAATAATAATAATGATAAGCCAACAGACATGAGAGGCTTTTGAAGTGGTCAAAACCTTGTCTGCTGATGAAGTTCATAAAATGGTACTGAAAACAGATCTGTAATAGAACCAGTGGTTAATGATTCTTTTTCATCATAGACATAAAGTCCAATACACATTTGCACATTGTTTTTTGATTCACGGTTTCATCATAAAACACAATATCTGAAATTCTTTCTGTCACCTTTACAGTTATTTTCTCTGCTTTTCATTCATATATTTTCTAAAATGCTTTGTGCTAGCAACAAATTCATGATTTATCTGTTGTAGTGAGAAAATGTTTCAAATTTGATCTTAAAATTTAAAATTTAAAAAGTGGCAAACTAAATAAGTAATATAATATAATATAATATAATATAATATAATATAATATAATATAATATAATATAATATAATATAATATAATATAATATAATATAATATAATATAATATAATATAATATAATATAATATAATATAATATAATATAATATAATATAATATAATATAATATAATATAATATAATATAATATAATATAATATAATATAATATAATATAATATAATATAATATAATATAATATAATATAATATAATATAATATAATATAATATAATATAATATAATATAATATAATATAATATAATATAATATAATATAATATAATATAATATAATATAATATAATATAATATAATATAATATAATATAATATAATATAATATAATATAATATAATATAATATAATATAATATAATATAATATAATATAATATAATATAATATAATATAATATAATATAATATAATATATACCACAACATTACTGTTAAATTTGGTATTGTGCTTGAGGACGAGTCGTTACTTTCTAAAAAATAGTCCTACAGCGCCATCTGGTGGTAGAAATGAACAACAGGAGATGTCCTAATCTGGGTTTAGTGCTGATCTATATATTTAAATAAAAACGCCAACAAATGTAAATATATTTAATGTACGTAACAGAGTTTCTTTTTGTGAACAGGTTTTATTTTTAATTAAAATCAAACATAGATTCTAGTTTTCCCATCTTGACTTGGTTTAATTTCATTTTATTGCGTGGTCTCAGGCGTGTTCCCTCTTTAACCTGTAGGTGGCGGTAAAGCTTCAAACCATCATAAGGACAAAAACGAAGAAGGAGGCTGACGCTTTGGTTGGTGTTGTTGTCAATAACTCGTCTTTCTAACGGTTTTCTTCGTTAATACTCGTTTTCAGTGATGAACATTTGACCTGTCGTCTTATTGGTGGTCCATCTTCTTTATCTCTCGCTGTTTAGTCTTCGATTTAAGGTGAGTATTCTGCTCTGACACCGATCAGCCGCCAGCTAGCTGCTGGCTAGTTAAGCTAACGTTGTTAGCCGACTCCTCGTACATAGACATCATTAAGAGTAGATGCCGCATTCGCTGCTAGGGGGCGAGAAATACGGCCGCCGTCTTGCTGGGGTCGTAGGTCCACTCATTTGGTCTGATTAACATTGTAAAACCAAGATGCGACGCCATTTTGCAGCGTCTTCCTGCTCACATCGGCGGACAGTTGACATCAGGGCTCGGCGTTTACTTTTCACTGCTAAGATTTAACATGACCTTACTGTTGGTTGTATTTTGCCAATTATACAGTACATTGTTTCAACACATTGAGGAGACACAGTTTGGAATAGACAATCACCATTCGGACTTGTTGTCATTGTTTGTGTTTTTCAAGATAAAGCTGCATCACATTGCTAAACTCTCCTCTCTGGAGCTGCAGAGAGGGAGCAGCTGCTAACCTGTCCTGTTTCAGGGGGTTTAGTTCATCTTATTTTGCTGTCTTTACAGCCAACTAGTATGATTTTGTTGCATTGTGGATTGGGACGTCTGGTCACTTAATATCATATGAGAATATTCTGTTGTTAAGCCCACTATAAACGTTAAAATACACCAAACTACGTATCCTGTATTATAGCTACACGTATGACATTTGTAACAACATAAAAATTAAAACCGCGTGTAAATTAGTTGTGTATTCTGTGAGTAAATTCACTGACAGTTCACTGACACATTATGCTGATTGGAGCGGTCGACCCCACCAAGATGGCGGCATCAAACTCGTCAGCGCCAGTAGGCGGCAGCGGTCGATGCGGCGTCTACTCTTTATGATGTCTGTGCTCGTACAAATGTTTAAAGGTTTGAAACACAGGAAGCCTTTCTGTGTTTGCTGTCTGACGTCATTGAGTCATCGTTTTCAGTTCATATGAGAACAAGCTGCAGCTAATGAATCATCTGTGTCGATATATCGATACGATCCGTTTAGACGTTCAGACGTAATCAATCGAGTTGTTGTTGTTATCATCTTAAACCAGACAAACTGTTTACTTTGAACCGGCTGAAGTGATGGTTTGCTTCTGATGATGATGATAATGATGATGATGACGATAATGATGATGATAATGATGAGATAAAAGTGAGGGATAATTAAAGAATCAGGGAGGAATCACCACAGTCTGATATGTGTTAATGTCTGTTGTTGTACAAACCAACTGCTCATCAGGCTTAAATGATTTGAAAAACCATCATCACACTTCCTGTGTCTCTGTGTAACAGAGTGATGACTTCCTGTCCTCCCTGACACCTTTTGTCTACAGGAGACACCTGAGCGTTTCTCCACAGCTTCGTCCCATCATGTCCCACAAGTATCCTTACAGACAGCCTCCAGCTGACTCTGACCTCAGACCTGGTCCTGGACCATACAGTTCTTCAGATCGCCATCATGCCTCACTGGACCGTGACTTTTACAGGCCATCGCAGGAGACCTGCTCCTCATCCCACACGTCCTTGTCGTCCTCTGGAGGCTCGGCTCAGTGGTCGCAGGATGGTGCGCTCAGCATCCTGAGCAGCTGCGGTCTTGAGCCCAGGGACCTGTCTCTGCTAGCTAAGCTGCCCGAGGATGTCCTCACTGTGGAGTCTCTGCCTCATGTCCTCAATCAGATTAAAGGAAAGAGAGGGACCATCAGATCTTTCCCCTCCAACGCTTTATCCTCTTCCTCGTCTTCCTCCTCTCATCCTCTCAGCTCCGCCTGCCGACCTGCGCTCAGCTCTTCCACCAGAGACTGGGATCATTTTGGTGATGAGCCAGTCCAGTACCCTCTAGACCATATAACTCCTAGTCCTCTTCCGTCTGAGACGGTTCGGGACCACTGGGGTAGTCCCAGAACCAGCAGCTCTGTCAGAGCAGAACTCCCTTCATCATCTTTATCATCCAGCTACACTGTGGACCTCCGCCACAGATCAGGACCCTCTGAGTACGGTAAGAAAGGCAGAGCCACAGGTCCACTTTTCCCTCATGATCGACCTTCTGTCAGATCAGCAGGACGAGAAGAAAGAACTTGTCCTCCTCGTCCCGCTGAGTCTCGATCAGCTGGTTTTAGATCACAGCATCCTCCTGAAGAATACCATGCGAAACCTGGGGGGAGACATCCCGAGTCTGAAACGGCATTTGTCAGGAGCAGCCTGGACACCGCGGCCGCCTCGATACCCAACAAGAAAGAAGCTCTGGACTTCCATGGGACGCCACCACAGGTGTTCCCGTACTCGTGCTCTCTGTGTGATATGACTGTGCTGTCAGAGAGGGTAAGTTCTTGTCCTCCTCCCCGATTTGCTCGCTGCAGGGGGTGGGGTGGGGGGGGGGTATTGGAGCGGGAGCTGAGGTTGATGCTGTCAATCAAAAACACAGTGATTGTTTTATTTCTGCTTCTTGTTTTGTTGCTTCAGGTTTGGATTCAACACGTCAACGGCACTCAACATGCAGACGGACAGCTCAGCCTGCTGCAGCGGTGAGTTCAACACTCGTACAGACGCACAACCACTACACAACACGTACAGTGGCGATTGTCATCGTTTATTCATTTTACTCCTCTCGCATCTTAAAGTGTAATGATATAATTCCATGTCTCCTCTTCAGGTTTCCGAAGTGGGACTGTCGCATGGAGACTGTCAGCGGGTCAGTACACAACATCCTGATAGCACATTGTCGTTCTGCTGCACGTTTCTGCTCAGGTCCATTAAACCTGTGTTCACTATAAACCAAAACTGTGCTTGTAAACGTTTCACTTAACTATTAAACAAAGTTGTGCGTGTTTAATGGAACATCCCACTTGAACTATCTCACTTCAGGGCTGACAACGAGTCACAGAAGAGTAAAGATGAGGAAAAATCCACCCAGCTGCCACAGACAGCCAACGGGGGCCAAAGTAATTTCACCCTTTTTTGTTCTTACTTGTTGTTCATGGTTTTATGATCATTGCTAACATTTTTTCATCTGTGTTTAAATAGAGCTACGGCCAAATAAACAGCCTGCAAAGAAGGTATCCAAGACTCGAATCACCTTGTTTTCTTCCATCATTTACCCTGATCAATAACTCTGTTGTGTTTCTCCTCTCAGAAGGCAGAGAAGTGTAAAGTGGTGTGTGTGAAGTTTCCTGCTCAGTGTGTCGATGAGACGTATCTCAGAAAACTGATTGAACCGTTTGGAAAAATTGCCAAGATCCTTATGTTTCCGTCTCTCGTGAGTCCAACTGGTGTATTTAAATCCCGATAAACCTTGAGACACATTTATCCAACATAACACTGCTGTGAACCAGTGTCTTTATTTCCACTACCTTTATACATATTCTACACACCAAAGTGATGCTGTGTTGTGAACCTTCAGGCCTTTGTGGAGCTGGGCTCCGTAGATCAAGCGATGGACTTGGTGAAGTTCCATGTCAACTATCCTCCTACTGTGAATGGAGAGCCGATGGAGTTCAGCATCTCCAACACTTTCAGTTTCCTCCAGGTACAGGCTCATCAGGCCAAAGGGTCTGAGCAGACACACAGATTCACACACAGTCAGTGTATCAGCACTATACTCAGTTAAAGAAACTGAGACCATGTACAGAGATGTACAGCTGTTAGCAGCAGCAAAGAGGCGTCACAGTCTGATCACATGACATCAGTGTTAGCTGTGTGATCAGTCACCAGGTCATCAACGATGTGTCACGGTCAGATCTCAGCTGATACTGTGGGAAAAGGCAGATCTGGGATCAGATCCATGCTGGAGTTTGTTTCATGTGCACTTTGACCCCAGTGAATTAAAGTGATTAGGATCTGTCTGTTTTTCTGCAGAGTTCTCGAGTCATGAGCTTCATTCCAGCTCCAGCCGGAGACGACGGCCTATCAGATCTGATCAGCATCGTCAAACGCTTCGGCTCGCCACTCTATACCCTCTTCTTGCCATCTATAGTGAGATCCATCAGCTTGTTCATTGTCTAACAGCGTAAATCAGTGCTCACTGAGACGAATAGATTTTTTTCTTCCTGTTAAATACAAAATAAATGACATAATATCATAATCAAGACTGAAGAAGATCTGGTTTTAACATCTGGAAGTGGAACGTTTGTTTTGCTTGACAAAAGAAAACATCAGTTGTTTTTTCCAGGCATTTGTTGAAATGAAGAACGAATCTGATGCTCAGAAGATGGTTGATTATTATTCATCCAACTCTTTGAGGATCAACAAGGACATTATCAAAGTTTCCTTCTCTGGAGAATATAAGAGCCTCATGTGAGTATGACCAACCAGCTGAGTCTGATCCACTAATCTGGGATCAGTAGTGATGGGTCTCCTGTGTCCCTTCACCTGCAGGCACATCACATCAGCCACAAAGTACGAGGAGGAAGTGCCTTCAAGCAAGAGAGTGAGGAGTCATAGCCAAGAGCAGCAGGAGAAGACAGAAACAAAGAGGAGAAGGTCCAGATCGAGGGACAAATCCAGGTCCACGGAAAAGAACAGCAGAGAGACAAGGACCAGAACAAGATCCAAGACCAGAGACCAGTCTGGCAGACAGAATAAGTCAAGATCGCCTCAGCGGAGTCAGTCCAGAGAAGAGATGGTAGAATCAGACGAGGTTATGAAGCAAGGTAAGGACTGAATGGGGGTGGGGCTCTTAGTGACAGGCTCCGTCAGCAGTTCACTGAACGTCCTCCGTCCACAGACTCTGAGTCCAGGACTGATGCTGAACCGCCTTATCTCACACCCTCCAAACCGGAATCTGCAGTGACAGGACAGAGCGAAAAGGGGGAAGTGTACGTTTACTATTCTCACATAACAACAGGTCAGTGAATGCCACCTCATTTAAAATCCAGCAATGTCTGAACATGTCTGACTGATGACCTGCAGGTCGTCTGCTGAGGAGAGTGACATAGAGGGGATGGAAGTGATCGGAGAGAATCTAGAGGATGAAGACATGGAAACTCTGGAAGAGGCTGAGGAGCAGCAGCAGCAGCAGCAGCAGGAAGAGGAGAAGGAGAAGGAGAATCACCGTCCAGCAGAGAGAACAGACTCATCTGAAGAAGGTAGAAATGAAACTGGTAAAAGTCCTGACTGAAGATAATAAGATGCTAAGATGACACACGCTAAAAAATGTGTCTGTTTTCAGAGAAGGTGAAGGAAGTGGGTGTGGAGGAGGAGAAGAGGGAAGTGGAGACAGCAGAGTCTCAGCTGGAGGACACTGAGGTAGAATGTCTTCCTGGAAATTGTCCTCATGTTTTTCGTCTTCAGTGTTTGAATGGTCACATGGTTGAATGAATGTACATGTCCACTGTCATGTGAAGTATCATGTGGTGTGCTCCTCTTCAGGAGGACGCAGGGTTCCCCATTGACCTGGAGAACTGCATCACTCTGGATGAGCTGGCAGAAGAGGAGTCTACTGATGAAGGTGAGTCTCTGAGTCTTTGTGATGGATAAACTGCATCTGTGTTGCATCTGTAACAACACCTGTCTCATGTCTTCTGGCTCTTTTCAGGAAGCAGAGCTGAACCTGAGGTACGTCTCACATGTGTGTTTGTAGTCTCCGTCCGACAGAGTGGTTCACATCAGAAACCTGCCACTGTCTTTCCACACGGACACAGAGTTTGTCAAACTGGTCAAAGGTTTTGGGACGGCGCTGTGCTATTTCCTGATCTGCTGACAGCAGAAAACGTTTATGTTGTGTGTAACAGCTGTGTTTTGTTTTCAGTTACCTGCAACTGATGTTGACAATGTGGTCAAATTAAATCAACAACCTGAACCTGCGGGGGGCGCTGCACAGCCAGAAAGGTTAAAGAAACTACAACCTGAACCTGAGGGGGGCACTGCAGAGCCAGAAAGGTTAAAGAAACTACTATCTGAACCTGAGGGGGGCTCTGCAGTGTCTGAGAAACTAAAACCTGAACCAGAGGAACTAAAACCTGAACCCGAGGGGGGCGCTGCAGAGACAGAAAGGTTAAAGAAACTACAACGTGAACCTGAGGGGGGCACTGCAGAGCCCGAGAAACCAAAACCTGAACCTGAGGGGGGCGCTGCAGAGACAGAAAGGTTAAAGAAACCAAAACGTGAACCTGAGGGGGGCACTGCAGAGCCCGAGAAACCAAAACCTGAACCCGAGGGTGGCACTGTAGAACGTCAGGAACCCACCAAACCTGTTGGTAAGAAAATGGATTTTCTTACGCTGACTCAGCAGTCCGTCATAGAATCAGATGATAGTCAGAATAACAGTAATCAAATGAACATCAGCATTTAACATCCATGTCTTTGTTTTTTTCCAGGAACAAAGTTTGTGCGTCCGGTTGTCGGTTACTTCTGCGAGTTGTGTCAGGTGATCTACGCTGACGAGGACGAAGCCAAACTGCAGCACTGCAGCAGCCTGATGCACTACAGGAAGTACCAGGTGAAGTCCGACTCTTCCATAATAAAACAAAACTTTACTAATCGGATCTGAACATGCGTCACAATCTCACTCATGTCACCAACACTTGTGTCACATGATGTTGTGTTTGTGTTGTTGTAAGTGCACCATTCTTATAATTCCCAAACACTTGCAAATGCATCTGTGTCAAATGTTTGAAAAGTTGTGCGTTTGTGCTGCTGCAGTGATGCTGAGTAACAGAGAAAATGTTTGTTTGGTTTCCAGGAGAAAACAGGGAACGATCCGTGGACCAGCTGAGACCCTGAGGGTGAATTTATCTGTTCATTACTAAACAAACAGCAGAGACTGAAACCAAGACCGCTCCTTCAGATTCACATTGACAAAAACAGAATAAGACTACAGTCCCGAGGGAGCGTCAGAGTGAGTAGATGAAGCTGATGGTTTGAACAACGTGAAAGTGGTTGTTGGATTGTTTCAGCAGAGTCAAGGGTTTGAAACCAGCCTCAATGGAAACTAAACACGACGTCTCAGGACTCTGATGCTTTAATGTCTCTGTTATTGATGTCCAGTCGGATACAAAGTCAGAATTAGAAGCAAGTAGAACATTAAAAACCCTACGTTTGATATTTGAAGTTTGTTTTTTATCAAACATGAATGCAACTGAATCAGTTGAAACCTGCTGTGTTGCTCCTGTGCAGTGACTGTGTCAAAGGTCAGACGGAGCAGTAAAAGGCTGCATGCTAAGAGTTAATATAACGTCATCACACATACGTCAGTGTTTTTGGTTGTAAGTTATATTGTGACTCTACCACCACGGTTTTCCTGCCCTCATACTGCTCTGTCACATTTTCATACATGAATGAAAACACACACAATGTTTAATATTTTCTTGTTTTGTTTTTTTTTTACATATGGTAGAAATAAGATGAGATAGTCCAGGTAGGGTGAAAGGTCAAAAAGGTAAAGAATCACTGTTCACTGCTGAAGATCCACAGCAGCTGCATGTTGAAGATGGAGAAACCTCATCTGCAGTGAATGACGGCAGTCAGACGAACAGTCGCTGTTCACACTGACCTCTAGTGGCCACACGCAGCAGTCAACAGAAGCTGGAGAACAGAGGAAGTGGAGACCTGCACCATGAAGTGATGTTCTTCACCATGTGTCCTCCTGGATGTGATGGTCATTTTATTAGGAACACGTAAAGCCTCCTTTATGAAGCTGTCACTGTTCATCTGTTTATTTGTGTGTTTCTGTTTCTGTTCGTTTAATCATCATCGGTGTTCATATGTCCACGTGTCATATGTGACTCCGCCCCCTGGACAAACAACAAACAAACAACACATCACGACGTCTGAGTCCGCCGCCTGTGTTTACACTGACAGACTGACGTCACCACGCCACCACCATGCGAGAGTCTGCATTACAATTAGAAACACGACAGATTGATCACAACCCCAGATGATCAAACAACACAACAACAATCGATACTAAGTCAGACATAAGGAGGGAGGAGGGAGGAGGAGGGCAGGGTTCGATAAGGAGGGGGGAGGAGGGAGACCGGATGATGAGGAGGAGGAGGAGGAGGAAATCAGTGTCGGAGACTCAGACGCGGAAGTAGACTCAGTCTGGCAGATGCAGAAGAAACCAGCGGGGAGAGGTGACCGCGAACGCCTCACTCCACACTTGTTGCTGGCGGTGCGTTCGCGGCTCTGTACCGGGGTCTGGACGCCTTCTTCTCGGGCGGTGCGTCGTGTGTTTGTCCGGCGGCATGGCTCCAGCAGACTGACCGACAGTGGACACTCGGTGTCCGGCCTGCTGAGCGGGCGGCTCCGGGGATCTGTCCCCCGCTGGGAGGCACCGCTGTGTCCGGGCGGAGGAGCTCTGATCTCGGCTTGGAGGTCGAGTGGCCGACGTGGAGCGGGTTGGATCCGTCTCGCGGCGCCCTCCCGGCGGGCAGCATCTCTGGGTCCAGCCGCTGACGAGCCTCCTGTTTCGGGGTGAATAACGTCACTGATCAGCGGAGAGAACTCCGGGACTCACACCGAGCACGGCGACCCTGCGCCGGGCTGCGCCGCGGGGGGATGCCTCTCTTCGGCCGGAGCTGCGTGTAGAAGCCCGGGCCTCGGCACCGCGGGGATGGCAGAGTCCGGCCGCACGGAGAGCCCGCTGTCCCGGAGGAGGAGGGCGCAGAGGGGCCCCGGGCCCTGGAGCAGGTCCCTGACCCCCGCACCGGGCCACTGCTTCAGGCGGGTGACCCTCACCAAACCCACCTTCTGCCACAGCTGCAGCGACTTCATCTGGGGCCTGGTCGGCTTCCTGTGTGAGGGTGAGTCTGGCTGACCTCTGACCCGGCGCCCCTGGGGGCCAGGTGTGAGATCAGATGGGGTCACGTGATCGCCGTCAGGGTCTGAGTTGTGTGACCAGTGTGTGAGAGATGTTTACCTCCCTCTCTGTCACTGGGCCTCAGCATCATCACAATTCAACAGGCGAACTGAAGAACACACACACACACACACACACACACACACTCACTCAGAGACACACACAGAGACACACACACTCAGAGACACACACTCACTCAGGGACACACACACTCAGAGACACACACAGAGACACACACACTCACTCAGAGACACACACACTCACTCAGAGAGACACACACACACTCACTCAGAGACACACTCAGAGACACACACACACTCACTCAGAGACACACTCAGAGACACACACACTCAGAGACAAACACACACACTCAGAGACACACACACTCAGAGACAAACCCACACACACACTCAGAGACACACACGGCCGATAATGGACAACCAGTGTGTTACTGGGCAGAGTGAGAGTGAGAGAGAGAGAGAGAGAGAGGTGTGAAGTGTCTTTTGCACAGTGAGAGCTGTGATTTACTTCCTCTGGTTGGCATGGCAACAGGAGACCGGCAGGGTTGTTTGGAGCTAAATGAGAGAGAGAGAGAGTGTGTGTGTGTGTGTGAGAGAGAGAAGCTCAGTTACATAACGTTTCTTCTTGTATTCCTTCACGTGGATGAACATAAATACATGACGTCATCTGGTGATAAATGAAAACGTTAAAGCTCTTAAAGGAGCATTCTGCTTTATTTGGTATTTGAGTGCATCATCATCATCCTCATCGTGCTGATTCTTAACACTGAACTGATCCACTAACGATGACCTGATGTGTATTGATGGATGTCGTGTGTTTGTCTTTGTCATGAGGTCAGAGGTCAAATGACATTTCCTCTGTGGGAGACTGTGACACCGTCTCTGCAGCAGCTGGGTTTTATAAATGTGACTTCATTCTTTACTGTGGTTCATGTGTGATATGATACAGTATATATGATGTATATGATGTATGAGGAGTCATTAATGACATCAACCACACAGTGGCAGCACTGACAGTCACAGTCTGTAGCACATGGACCTGTGGTGCGTTCAGGTGCGGCTGAAGCTGAAACTGACGTGTTTCACCACGTTCACCACAAACGTTGTGTCTCTGACTGTTTCCTGTGAAACACTGAGGCGTCGCTTCTCATTCAGCCACAGTCACATCCGCTTACACTCAAACACTGTTTCTGTCCTGTTTCTCTGTCAGCCATGTTGGATCAGCCGTGACTGTCCCTGACTGTCCGTGACTGTCACTGACTGTCTCTGTCCCTGACTGTCACTGACTGTCTCTGTCCCTGACTGTCACTGACTGTCTTTGTCCCTGACTGTCACTGACTGTCACTGACTGTCTCTGTCCCTGACTGTCCCTGACTGTCCCTGACTGTCCCTGACTGTCCCTGACTGTCACTGTCCCTGACTGTCTCTGTCACTGACTGTCCCTGACTGTCTCTGACTGTCCCTGACAGTCAATGACTGTCTTTGTCCCTGACTGTCCCTGACTGTCCCTGACTGTCCCTGACTGTCACTGACTGTCTTTGTCCCTGACTGTCCCTGACTGTCTCTGTCCCTGACTGTCACTGACTGTCTCTGTCCCTGACTGTCTTTGTCTCTGACTGTCCCTGACTGTCCCTAACTGTCACTGACTGTCCCTGACTGTCCCTGACTGTCACTGAATGTCCCTGACTGTCTCTGTCCCTGACTGTCACTAACTGTCCCTGACTGTCCCTAACTGTCCCTGACTGTCACTGACTGTCTCTGTCCCTGACTGTCACTAACTGTCCCTGACTGTCCCTAACTGTCCCTGACTGTCACTGACTGTCCCTGACTGTCCCTAACTGTCCCTGACTGTCACTGACTGTCTCTGTCCCTGACTGTCACTAACTGTCCCTGACTGTCCCTAACTGTCCCTAACTGTCTCTGACTGTCACTGACTGTCTCTGTCCCTGACTGTCACTGACTGTCCCTGACTGTCTCTGTCCCTGACTGTCACTGACTGTCTCTGTCCCTGACTGTCTTTGTCTCTGACTGTCCCTGACTGTCCCTAACTGTCACTGACTGTCCCTGACTGTCCCTGACTGTCACTGAATGTCCCTGACTGTCTTTGTCTCTGACTGTTTCTGTCCCTGACTGTCCCTGATTGTCCCTGATTGTCTCTGACTGTCTCTGTCCCTGACTGTCTCTGAATGTCTCTGATTGTCTGTCTCCTCCTCAGTGTGTAACTTCATGTGTCATGAGAAATGCCTGAAGACGCTGCGATCGGTTTGTTCCTGTGAGACTCCATCTGTCGTCAGAGTGAGTAAGCACCTGCATCACACACACACACACACACACACACACACACACACACACACACACACACACAGAGCCTGATACTGTGTTTATTGATCAGCACTGAGCCTGACTGCACTGATCAATACTCTGACAATAAACACCGTGTGCTCGTTGTTGTTACACTTCAGGAAGGTGTGAGTGTGATGGACGGAGCTGGTGACTCAGAA
>JAFBJQ010000724.1:67970-80470 GCA_016785345.1 Trinectes maculatus | reverse complement strand
TGTGTGTGTGTGTGTGTGTGTGTGTGTGTGTGTGTGTGTGTTCAGGTGCAGTTGCACTGCAGGTCTCCTGTTTCTCTGAAGCTGAGAGGATCTACATGTTGGCTAAGGACACGTCTGTCAGCAACAGGACGCTGTCGTCCCTCGTCATCCCAGATATCTCAGTGAGACAGACATGGCGCCCTCTGGAGGCTAAAAATAATCACAATATCGTCATCAACAACATCAATGAATATATACAAATGAATGTTTCTCCTGTGAACTAACATCTCACACAGACTTCATGTGGACTGATGTCTGTCTGTCTGTCTGTCTGTCTGTCTGTCTGTCTGTCTATTGTTCTGTATCAGCACAACAAACTGGGTGAAGACATCTGCCCCCTGCTGGTGTTTGTCAACCCGAAGAGTGGAGGTCTGAAAGGCCGCGAGCTCCTCTACAGCTTCCGGAAACTTCTGAACCCGCACCAGGTCTTTGACATTTCCAACGGAGGACCGCAAGCTGGGTGAGGACAAGTGGGACTGAGGACATCTGACATATGACAGACAGACTGATTCACACACACACACACACACACTCTGACCTGTGTGACTGTGACCTTTCACCTCCTCTGCTGCAGCCTCCATACCTTCAGGGAGCTCCCCAGGTTCCGGGTGTTGGTCTGTGGGGGCGATGGAACTGTGGGCTGGGTGCTGGGAGTACTGGAGGCCATCAGACACAAACTGGTCTGTGGAGAGCCGCCCATCGGCATCGTGCCTCTGGGAACAGGTCAGACCAGCGTCACCTGCGCTCCTTCATTTTGTCTGCAGAAGCTTCAGAGCTGAAACAATAACAGGTGCCTCCGTCCGTCCCGGTTCATCAGGTAATGATTTGGCTCGTATCCTGCGTTGGGGGCCGGGTTACAGTGGCGAGGATCCATACAACATCCTCATCTCTGTGGATGAAGCAGATGAGGTTCTGATGGACAGATGGACCATCCTTCTGGACGCACAGGACATGTCTGAGGACGGCAAAGACAGCGGTTTCCTGGAGCCACCCAAGGTGTGGTTTGTTTGATTGTCTCTGGTTTAGCAGGACCACACATGTCCATGTGTGTGAAGAAAAGGTCACGTATCTGTAGACATGATACATCTCTGTCTCTCTGTCTCAGATTGTACAAATGAACAACTACTTTGGTTTGGGCATCGATGCAGAGCTCAGCCTGGACTTTCACCTGGCCAGAGAGGACGAACCAGACAAGTTCACCAGCAGGTGAGCAGATCGTTCAGAGAGAGAGATGCTCTCCGTCTCCGTCTCTCCCTGCTTTCACGCGTCCTTAAATGTCCCAGACTATCCACATGTCCCGCGTCCCTCATCAGGACAGAAACATGTTCAGCCACAGTGAATAATCGTTATCTTTATCGTTATCGCCGTCATCGTCGTCACAGGTTCCATAACAAAGGCGTGTACGTGAAGGTCGGTCTGCAGAAGATCAGTCACAGCAGGAGTCTCCACAAAGAGCTCCAGCTTCAGGTCGACACTCAGAACATCGCACTGCCAAACATAGAGGGACTGATCTTCCTCAACATACCCAGGTAACACACACACACACACACACACACACACACACACCACTGTTGTAATGTGAGCCCTGTTATATATCTGTGTCACACCCACACGCTCTCTTTCTTTCTAGTTGGGGTTCAGGCGCTGACCTCTGGGGGTCAGAGGTTGACAGTCGCTATGGGAAACCAAGCATCGATGACGGTCTGTTGGAGGTTGTTGGGGTCACTGGGGTCGTCCACATGGTGAAACTTCCTCATTGTATTTATTTTATTATAATGAAATTAGGTGAACATGTCCCAGTCAAACACTGTGTGTGTGCTTGTGTGTGTGTGTGCGTGTGTGTGTGTGCACGTGTGTGTGCTTGTGTGTGTGTGTGTGTGTATGCAGGGCCAGGTGCAGAGTGGTCTCCGCTCTGGGATTCGTATTGCTCAGGGGAACTACATCAGACTGACGGTCAGTAAACCCATCCCTGTCCAGGTGGACGGAGAACCATGGGTCCAGCCACCAGGACACATCATCATCTCTGCTGCTGGACCGAAGGTAGAGGGACAACTGTCCATGTGTCCCCCATACTGGACATGAAACCATCACTGCATCGTATGACAGACATGAACATTTAGCTCCAGCTCATCAGAAGATTTCAGATAAACATCACTGACAAACAGGAAACAACTGGAGTTTTATACACGTTGGAAACACAGGAACAGTGTTTGTTGTATCTTGTGTTTATTGTTGTGTTGTTTGTATTGTGTTTGTTTTCCTCCTCTGTCTGTAGGTTCGGATGCTGAAGAAGTCCAAGCAGAAGCAGAAGAAGTCCTCAGCTGGTGTGAAAGACGGACGTTCAGAGAGTCCTTCCTCTAGAGACGGTGGACACTGAGGGACCCACCTGAACATCCCTGTCCTGCTGTTTACCTGCTTCCTGCTGAGAAGAAGCCATGTTGGTGCCACCTGCTGGTTGTGAAGCTGACAACCTGAGGACGACCTGAAGAATGCGTGCGGTTTCATTGTTACATTTTGGACGTAGTTGAAGAAGAAGTTTGGTCCAGTCGGAATCGTGTTTCATCCTGCTGAGTCAGCACTGTCTCAGACAGGAACAGAGTTTTTATCACCTGCAGTTTGTGCTGCAGACTCAGGTTGGTCAGGATCTGCCATGTTGAGAACAGAAGTCATGTGTTGATCGGGTGAAGGTTTGAAGGTTTGACAGTTGACCAGTGTGGATAAGGTTCAGAGAGCATTGGAGCTGCTGTGTCCAGATGTTCGTCACTGTAAACCGTCTGTACAGTAAGTATCAGTACACTCAGTGTCAGTATTCGTATTGTAAAAACTGTAGTTTTGAGAAATCCCGTGCAGCTATGGAGTGAAGACGAGCAGGAGGAGGTTCTTTCTTCTCGTTTCACACAGGCCGAGGGACGAGGACAAAAGAGGACGATTGTTCTTACACCGATACAGCGCAGACGTGTTTCAAACAACAGCACAAACAAAACAGTTCATTCAGTATGTGTCGTCGGTCCCGTCAGTCAATCCCTTTATATCCGTTTATATTCATCATCTGCCGCCTGAGATTTACACGAAGCCTCATGAAGAATGAGGCAGAAAAATGCATTAATCACAGCCAGGTATGTCGTTTACATTAGGTTCTATTTTTATTCGAGTCAAATTAGCTTCTCTGTCTAATTAAAAACAAAAACATCTGGTAGAAATAGAAATGAATTGTGAGTGAAGGTCAGTGGTGGTCACTGATTTTTGTTTTCCTCATCTCAAACATTTGATCAAAACCAAACATCATCGTCATGAACGTCCAGAGACGGTGTGGAGAACAACACATGAAATCACTGACTGTTCCTGCGACTGTTCCTACAGGCCGAACCCGACGCCACATACAAAACAAGCTAAACCACTTGAGACCACACGTCTGATTCTGAGACGCAGGTTTTTAAATCCTGAAAGACGAGTTCAGCTGCAGGTTTACACTGAGTCTTCGTCCACGTTCGCAGAGACAGTGAGGACACATCAGATCTGATGCTGAACGTCCCAGATGTTTATGTAGCGACAGCAGTATCTGAAGTGGCCTTTAGTTGTAAACTCGTTTGGATGTTTGTTGGTGCGTGAAGAAGACGTGGTGTAATTTGCCTGCTTTTGTTAAAGTTACGTTTTAACGCAGGACGTCGGTTGTGTCTGCCTAATCCGACGTCTTCTCATCAGTTGATTCACTGTTGGTTTTATTAGAGCGCCATCTGCTGTTAGATATCAGACGTAGCTGTGGATAGTTTTTAAACTGTACAGATCTGAGATAGTGTCAGTTTTGTGTTTGTGTGTTGTTGTTTGCATGACGTGCTGTCGTTCCACCTGAGTGCCGTGTTGTTACAGCAGTGTTAAGTGTCTGCCGTCACTGTCGCACAAACAATGACCTTCACTGCCTGAAAACATCTGCTGAATCCATCACAGTCAGGGTTACATTGGGACTGAGATTTTTTTTTTACTCAAATTAATTTCGACATGTTTGTTTTTGTACCTGAATATACTCAAAAGAAAATGTCTGATGACTTTACACCAGCAGGTTCTTCTTTAACTGCTGATGCCTCCTCTTCATTCAGCAGTGTCCTCCTCCTAATCCACATCAAAATAGAACTTGATTACAAATGAAAAGTACTCTGGTTTCATCCTTCAGCCAGAAAACTGCTCATAAATAATCTTTGGAAAATTCAAAGCCTCAAAAAGAGCTAACAGTTTCTATTCTCTGTACAAATGACCAATTTAATTTAATGACAAATTAGATTCTGTTCTCTTCTGTAGCAGAAACAGAAATATTGTGGCAGGTGTTTTTTATAACAGCTGACCGATGGATTCAACAGGAAGTTTCTTTACTTTTCATCGATATGAAACTGAAACCAGCTGGAAAAGCAGCAAATATAAATTTCACTGAGCTGAAAGATGTTCGCACCAAAACAGAGCACAAAGGAAGCTCAGAGTCTTCACGCTCAGATGAAGCACAGATACAGACGCAGTGACTCATACGAACAGTTCACGTCAGGAAACTGTTTATAAATATTAGAAATTAGAAATCAGCAGTTTTGTCAGTCTTCTGATTGATTAACGACAAACTAATCAATTCAGTCCTCCAGCACTGATGTGATGACACCTACATGAGAGGTCATAAGGACCAGCAGGGTCAGTAATGTAAATCAGACAGGAGGGAGTCAGAGGTCAATACGGGTCGGACAAATGGGTTGGGATAATATGTCATGTTGTTTGATTTGGTGGTGATGTACCTGAAAGTTTTTTGGCTAACCACCATAAGAAGAGGCCAGTAGGGGTCAGTAATGGTTTTCAGGGTCAGTGAGATTGAGTAAGGGGTCAGAGGTCAGCAGGAGTCGGTAAGGATTACAGGCTTCTCAAGAAGTACATGTAGTAGGATTGAAATTAAACATCTCCATTAGTTTTCAGATGAGAATATATAACTACTTCTTATTCGTGTTATTTGAGCGACTAAATCTTAATCTTCCTGTATTATTTCTAACATTGTGGCCACACTGTCGCACAACAAATACAAACAGCGTCCATGATCCTTTGAATGTTAGAAAAAGTGACTTTTCTGCTTCTCTGTGTCTGTCGTGCCCCATAGCATTTCTCCTGTCCATGTAGCGCCCCCAGGTGGCAGTTTGATGTGACGGCTGGCGTCCGCACCAATAGTGCCTCAAGACACCAGGATGTGCGTGCGTGTGTGTGTGTGTGTGCCTCCATATGTAACTGGGTTCAGTTTTCACCTGAAGTTTTATTGAGCAGTGGTTTTGTATATTTTTGCAAATAGAAGCTTTTTTTTAATTTTTACTGTAAATTGTTGCACTAATTATTTTACAGATGCTCTTCGATGTGGTGTTGTGGTTATCAATGTTGGAATAATTAACTATATATATAAATATATATTACAATAAAGGTCGTCTTAAATAAAAGATGTTGTTTTGTGGTAAATTTAGTTTATTTCCGTATCAACAGGTAACGTCTCTAATCTGTCTCCTGACTGCGTTCGACCAGCAGGGGACACAAGGACAACGATTCACCTAGACCAAAGATCGTCTATTAGAAAAGGAGTCAGTCTGCGCTTAACGAAACAGTCAATAATTTTGACGTTCGCGTGTTTCGTTTTCTTAAATGTTTTAGAATCAGATATGTTTTAAAGATAAGTCTCAGCCAATAAAAGTTGACGTTACTTATTTGCTTTGGTTTTGATACATCTACACTTAAATGATGTGTGTTTTCTCGGGCTGACTCCCCAGTTGAGAGGGTTTATTTACCAGAGGACTTTTGGAGTCGGAGTGAGACATCTGCGCGTTGTCGCTGCTCTGTGCCTACGTCACGGGGAAATTCCAGTGAGGCAGGAAGTGAAGTGAGTGTTTGAGTGGAGCCTGTTGTCACCTGCAGGGCCCGTCTTTCTCGGTGTTTCGGGAGGAAAAACCACTTCAGCCACGCGGACATTCGGCTCGATTTCTCCGGGTGGATTTCAATGAAGCAGCGCTGGTAGACTGCGGCTGCCACAGGCTCCGCAGGCGGAGTGATGAAGTGAAGCGGACCGAAGTGGACTGAAGTGGACGGGGGGCTGTCATAATTCATGTCGAGAAGCGGACTCTTCACCTGACGCAGTGAAACAGGTAACAACACGTTGTCCGCTCCGTCCGCTACAGCACTTTTATCTGCCACAACACAACACAACGTCTCCGCTGTTGGCGACGTGATAACAATCACTTCCTGATTAGCCAGGTAACTTTGAGAAGTCACTGCAGACTCCGTCCCGAAAATAGGAACTTCAAAATGTCTTTCTCTCTTGTAAGCCAAACAGGAAATAACACTGGCAGTAACTTTATATTGTTCGTAAATTGAAACCTCTGGTTACTTCGGCATGTTTCGATCATAACATTAAACCAGTATTTTTGTCAAATTGTTGGTTTTTGCTGGATTTCTTCTGACCGCTGTCGATGCTTTGTCGGTCGGAGTGTGGGTGAAGCAGCAAAACGTAAACCAATGTCAAGCTGTTCTTTTTACTCCTGTCATAAACTGTCCCGAATTTACCTCTTAATTAATTAATATCCACTTCTAGGTCTCGAGATGAAATAGTCCAGTTGAGACGTGAACAACGCTTTAACTGGTGGGGTTTTGAACGAAGTTTTGTGTGCGGTCTCGCGCTCGGACCCTGCGGTGTAGAGGGCTAGCCCCGGCTAGCAGGGACAGGTGGCCGGGCGACTGTATCAGGACGCCCCGTTACATGAAGCCAGCAGTCAGAGCTGAACCACATCTGTGTCTGCTGCCCTGACGCCTTTCCCCGGAACAACCGTTTATTTAAAACCGGTTGATTTAACGACACAAATTACACAAACAAGCCGGTTGGTTTCGCTATTAGCAACAGAGCTAGCATGGTTCACTCCACCGCGTTCATGTGAGAGCGTGTCGGGAACGCGCGATGCCAAACAGCAACAAGTGTGAGTGCACCAATGATCAATAGTTCGTTTTGTTTTGATAAAAGTGATTAAAAACATTTGAACTTGCGGAAGCACCAATTAAATAATCCTTTAAACAAAGTGAAATTGTGATAGAAAAGTAGAGAGAGGAAAAAATAATAGACTATTAGCTCATACACACACACACACACACGCACACACACACACACACATGTATGTACAGTATTTATGAACATTCTCAGAGACTGTCTGCCTCATTCTTCACTGAGTCATCTGACCTCTGAACTTTACAGACACCATGGCTGGAGACGACCACTACTTTCATGCTAATAACCAGGTAAACTCACTTGTCACTTCTGTTATTTCCATCTGTGTGGTCCAGCAGTAAAGGATGATGTCCAATTTGAGAACCATCCTGCTGTAATAAAAAGTATATGTGATCCAGGATGATGTAAAGCAACAAAGTCACTAAACAATCTCCTACTCAGACTGAAAAATCAAAGTGGAGTCAGGGTTTTCTGCAGCGCTCTCATCAGAACATACAATACGGCAGTAACACTGAACACTGGTGTGATGTGTTGTTGTTGTTGTTATTATTATTAATAATGATGATAATAATGATATAGGAAGCTTAACTGGATTTATTTTGATCTTTTAGGTTTATGGTTAAAGGAAATTATATTTGGATTTTTGATGTAAAAAATATTACAGATTAGTACTTGGATTTGGATACCAGTAATCTAGGTCCACATAGAAATTTGACAGAATATATGATCTGATCCAAATACTAGTTGTTCTCTCTCATGCTCATCTTATCAGCATATTTCTACGTTCAGTTCTTTGTGTTCACAGTTGTCACATCCTGTCACATGGTTCATGTCCTGTCTTTTGTAGATTTTTGACAACATAACGATGGATCCATCGTGGGACCTCTCCCCTTTTCCTGCCATGCCACAGACCACGTATCTGAGGACAGGTAGGAGACACTGCAGTGTTTACTCAGTAGCCATCTTGTGTGTCTTTGTGGTTGTGAAGATTCTGATATTGTTATAAATAATTGTCTAGTTGCAGTTCAGAGGTGTTTTGCATCATGTGGATTTATATGTGGATTGGTGTGAGTGGACACCACTTTCTCCCAGAGAGTCCAAACAGATGCTAACAGAGACATTGTGAAGAATTGAAGCTGAGGTTTTCAGAGTAAAAACCTCAGAAATAAAATATCTCTTTCCGGAAGCACATGTGTATGATCTGGAGATATTAAAAAGAAAATCAAAAGTGATGAAATGAAAGTGATAGAGGAGTTTGTGTCATCGCTCTCGGTCTGTGGTGAGTCTCACTTGCCCTGATTGTGCCTAAACTGTGAAATTGATGGAGCTGCACATGTGGTTGTAAGTGTGTGTGACGAGGGGCAGTTGTCTCCTAGTTATATTTACTTGTGAATATAGTGTTGGTGATGGAGGTCAGAGGTCACAGAGAAAATCTGCTCAAAAATTCAGCTTGTTTGGCTTCTCTTCCTGCTGGTTTTGTGTCTCTGTAGTTGTTGTTTTATTGTTTTGTGTCTCTGTAGTTGTCCCTTCTTGTTTCTCTTTGTATAATTTGATAGGTGGACGTCCCCGTTCACACTAGGGATGAGTCTGTCTGATTTGTGTGTTCATTTCTGCTAAAGCAGATTCACACACTCCTGTGCTGAAAACATGCCTTCATGTTTAATGCACTACAGGATACAGCACTATAAATGAAGAGGGGGCCCGGGGCCCCTGACACCTCTGACCATGTTGTGACCACACTGTTCTGGCTTTAGTTTGCTGCACTGCAGCTGCAGTACTCTGTGTACTCTGTAGTTTAGTATAGTGTCGTCCCAGGAGTTTGGGACAGACTGATGAAGAGACAGTCTGAAAACTGCAGCCTGACGCTGTCGTTGTTAACAGATGAGGGAGGAAGTGGCTGGGACAGTGAGAAGGCAGGATGTCGCTCTGTCGGGCTGCAGGTAAATTAGACCACCGACACTGAGGCAGGAGGTAGAGGAAATACTAGTGTGCCTTCTCCCAACCTAAAGTCAGTCTGATTAACATTTTAAACATGAGAAACGTGATTAATGAGCTCCTGGTTTGAGGCCTGTGATGTGTTGTGTGTTTGTGTGACTTTGTGTCTCTGTTTTCAGCTGACGGACCTTACCTGCAGATCCTGGAGCAGCCAAAGCAGGTAAGCTTGATGCAGTTAGTGTAAACTACAGTTTGTGTCACATGTTATCAGATTAAAAGCCGAGACAGAAACGTAACGTGAATCAGACCAATGAGGTGGCATCAGGTCATTATGAGCCTCAGTCAGGTCTCCACCCTCTAACATGCAGACGCAGAAAGTGAAATAATCTCTTACCTTATTATTGCCACATAATCAGCTCTTGTGTGTTTGAAAAGATTTTTTTAAAGAGCCACCCCTAGGAAGGAACATTACATGCATTACATGATAGCATTATGTCAGTAATAGATGTAAATCTGTCTCCCAGCGGGGGTTCAGGTTCAGATATGGCTGCGAAGGTCCATCTCATGGTGGCCTGCCAGGCGCATCCAGCGAGAAGAACAGGAAGACCTACCCCACTGTCAAGGTAAGACTTCCTGTCTTCATCATGTTTGTCATGTTTTAAATCTTCACAAAGTTAAACATCAAAAAGTCTTGAATCAAAGAGACATTGATCTGTTCTGTACATTTGCCATCCATTGCCACGTGCACAAAGTGGTTTTACATGTGACCTGTTATGCAAACCAACTTAGAAACTGATATGAATGAATTGATCCCCATTGAACTTGTGCAAATTATTGATCAGATGATTATTTTTTTTGGTTCTGATTGCACTGCTTAATGACTGATCATGTTATTGGTATTGGAACATTTCTACTTTGTACTTTTTAACACATAACAAGTAATTTTCCTTCTACCTGAGTAAAGTTAACAGTATTTTACTGTCGAGACCCGTCTGTGTCCTCGTTGTTCTGTGGGCTCTGTCTCTGACGGGAAATTGTCCCGTCATGTTGCGTCTGCGTTTAGTTTTCCTCTGAAGCTCCCACATGTTCCAACTAAACCAGAGGAGATGGGAAATCCCCAAATTCCTGCTGCAGTCCGACTCTGCACTTTACTTTTCAGAAAACGTGCTAAAGTTCTGATTGACATGATGTCAGATTTTAGATATGTCCCAGCAGATCCAAAGGATTTTTTAGGACAGCTTTGTCAAATATGTTTTTAGACTATGGTGGATGAAACCCCTGGGAACTTACCTGGATGATAGTAAAATGCCCCAAAACACAGGTGATGTCAAATTTCTGGATAATAAAATCTTTAAAAAATGCTATAAAGAAAATGATGGTGATTATGGACAGTGCTAAAGAAGATAAAGAAAGACTTATATTTTGAAAACTGTGGCTATACCATGACACATTCAGGTGGATTTTTGGAAGTCGTGAATGAAACAAAGTCTCCAGAACAAAAGATGCTGAGGGTGTTGTATGTATTGTTGTGGGTGTCTTTGCATGTTGAGGCTGCAGAGTGGGAAAATCCCTCCTGATGATCTGGTAGGACAAGTGTTACTGTGATGATGACGATTAACCATTTCGGTGAGGAGCTCTTCATTAGGATTTTAATCATCGTCCTTCATCAGGGACATTGATTTATCTCATGTCTCTGATAGATATTTGATATTAAATATGGTGATGATAAATAAAAGTCCTAATGATTAATTTATGACGATGAGAAACACTATTCTTCCTATTTTGTTTCTAAGTTTACAAGTTTTGTTTCCCAGTAGTTTTTTATGAAATATATTATTGAAGGAATAAACATGCGTCTTGATGTGGATTTCTAGCAGCTATATGTTAACTGCATGTTTTCCTATGATTGTGATGCAGTTAGTGGGTGACTGATGGAGGAGACTCTGGCCTTCATAGTAATGATGTAACTCAGTCAGTGCAGCGTCTCTGAGCACAAAGCAGGTCTGAGCTCTGATCTTCTGTTGGTTGACGTCAAAGCAACAAATGGGTTTCTCGATAAAGAGTCTTTTGAGGAGTTACAGCAGGTTTGGACACGTTAAGCTTCATACACACATACACACACACACTGTCTTTCATGTCTGTTGGGAATTTCCTAGCCACGACACCCACATGTAATTAGAAGTAGGTGGAGTTGCGTCACCGGCAGGAAAGCTGTTGAGTTTCAGCAGGGAGGTGAAAGATGACAGGTTTCATTCAGATCCCTCTGACTTCCCCCTGAAACTTCATGAAAATCATAACATTCAGTGGCAACAGAATTCAAACCAGAGTCTCAGTATCAGAACAGTTTAGAATGAGAAGATACTATGGCCATAGCTCTAATACAGTATATGATGGAGCTGTTTTCATAAATGCAGGTTATTATGAAACGAGATCCAGCATCACAACCAGTATTCAGGTATTTATCATGAAGGTATTTGAACCAGGAAACCATCAAACACCAACAACCACAGTGTTTCCAGGAACTCTGCTTCTCTGCCAGGGAGCGATGCGATTGGCCAACAGAACCAGGAAGAGGAAGTGGGCTTGTGTTTATTTAATGCTGCAGCTGCAAAGTTCCTGCAGGCAAATTCCTGCAGTGACATCACAGACACACACAAATGCACACACACATACATTTTTGGACTTGTAGATGATATTCAGCTCACACTGTTTAATGGTTGTCACGATCACACAGTGATAGATTGATACAGAATGTTGCTGAAGTAGTGGTGGCACTGTTGGTGCACTGGCATCAATGAGATCCCTCACTGTGACTCTCCCTCAGGGGTCTGTGTTTTTGTCAGTTTGTCTTTGGCCCTGCTGAGAGTGTAGGTCAGAGGATATGTTAAGACCTATGAGGCTAACTGGGATTTGTAAATATGGCCTACACAAATAAAATTTGATTAAACATCTCCTGACATCTCTGGACTTATTTCCAAGGCTAGTTGGAGATGTTCAGTTGGTTATGTAAAGTGCTGACTTGGCCCTTGGCTCCTCAGCCTTTCTGATCTTGTGTTGTTGTGACTCATCTGTATCTGGAGGAGAAAGTGGCGCTGGGCGACATTAAAGTGACCATATGAACACTCTCCTCTGTGAGTCATCTGTGGAGGTGTGATTAATTTCAGGCACCATGTCATGATCCAACAACGCCCCCATCTGATGATTCACCCACTATATTGATCCTCCCACACAGTTAACCTATTGAACTGTCATGTGCTCCAAGTTTTTATTTTACACGGTTAATTACACTATTAATTAACAGTGAGGGTGATGAGTTGTCACCACTGAATCAGAAACATCACACGTTATCCATCCATCAGTGATCTACCTCTGATCCTCTGAGCCAATCACAGAGCAACAACCAGTCATACTCGCATTCACATCTACTGTCACTTTAGAGTTTCCAGTTAACATAAACCACCCCAGCCCTCCTGATAACACAGTGTGTGTGTGTGTGTGTGTGTGTGTGTGTGTGTGTGTGTGTGTGTGT
>JAFBJQ010000724.1:56432-67686 GCA_016785345.1 Trinectes maculatus | reverse complement strand
GTGTGTGTGTGTGTGTGCGTGTGTGTGTGTGTGTGTGTGTCAGATCTGTAACTACCAGGGCCCAGCTCGGGTGGTTGTGCAGCTTGTGACGGCGCTGACCAGCCTCCCTCAGCTCCATGCTCACAGTCTGGTTGGGAAACAGTGTGACAAAGGGATCTGCATCACTGACCTGCAGCCCAAAGACTCCACCATCAGGTGTGTGTACAGTCAAACACACACACACAAACACACACCATAACACTACTAGATACATGTGTTTGTTTGTGTCAGTTTTCCTAACCTGGGGATTCTCCACGTGACGAAGAAGAACGTGGCGAAGACTCTAGAGGAGAGGATGATCGAGGCGTTCAGGATGGGATACAACTGTGGAATTTCCATCCACCCCGACATTGACGCTCAGCAGGGGGAGGTCCGAGTCCCTCGGGACCTCCATGGTCAGTCCTGCAGGGAGTGTGTGTGTCTCTGTGTGTGTGCGTGTGTGTGTGTCTGTGTGTGTGTGTGTCTCTGTGTCTGTGTGTGAGGATCGTTTTATCAGTCAAACATCAACAGTGATGACATTTATAGAAAGTGAAGACAGTTTATAATTTGACATTTACTTTGTGTCTTACTGTTTTCAGTCTTGGTTTCAGATGAAGTTTGAGATTTAACTAACTAACCCCCCCAACCCGCAGACCACCAGCGCAGTTTGATCAGCAACGCGGCGTCTCTTCAGGCTAAAGAAATGGACCTCAGTGTGGTTCGGCTCATGTTCACAGCGTTCCTCCCTGACAGTGACGGAGGCTTCTCCAGACGACTGGAACCCGTCGTCTCTGAGCCCATTTACGACAGCAGTAAGTCCAACAGCAACACAGTCCCTCAGTGAGGCCCTCAGTCCTGGACTTTATTGACTTTTGTTTGTTTACAAAATGTGGTCTACAAATATAACACTTTAATTAATAGATTAAAGATAAATAAATGAGTAACAGCATAAAACTGATTTAGTTCAGACGTTCAGGTCGAGTTTCTGGTTTTCTCAAATTTCCTGGGAAGTGTGTCTGCAGGACGGACTGTGAGTAAGGCCCGATGGAATCATGGGTAAAACTGTTTGTGTGCCACGTACAACAGAGTAGAAATACACGGTACACCGTAAATAAACTGACCATCAGGTGTAATCCAGCACCAGAGGATGATGATGGAGAAGCTCTGATCACGCCTCGCTGTGCTTGTCGTGTTGAAGTCGCGTTCAGAGCGCCTGGTTTCAGTTCCCTCCTCCTCCTGATCTGGTTTCCGTCCCCTGCGGCTTCCTTCTGAAAACCGAAACCTGCTGCAGAACCACTTCTGCACTTTCACTTCATTCACACAAAACATTTGTGTTGTCCAAACCCCTCTTGCTCGAGTTGCTGGGTTAGTTACAGCTACAGAACACGCAACTTCCTGATGTAATTTTCATTACAAACGTTATTCGGATCCCAGGAGTCACTGTATAAACTCAGTTGTCACATTGTCTCTGTACTGTCCTGACATATAGGGACTCGTCACTGAAACTCTAATGGACATGTGACTCACTGTCTCTCTCTTCTCTATTTTCAGAGGCTCCAAACGCCTCCAACCTGAAGATCGTCAGGATGGATCGGACCGCCGGCTGCGTGACCGGAGGAGAGGAGGTGTACCTGCTCTGTGACAAAGTCCAGAAAGGTGAGATGGGTCAGGTCAGGTCATCCACATCTTCAGTCAGTGTCTAATAGCTGTTCAGGTCAGTATATACGTTGTTAAACATGTTTGTTTTTTATTTCCCCCCGGGGATGAAAAACATGTCTGTGATTCAGATTCTGTTTTTATATAGGCGGATGTATGTTTTCATACATTTTTATATATGCAGATGTGTCTGTCAGTCAGTTTAAAGTCTCAGTGTGACAGTACACTTTAGATTATGGTGGTTTAAAGTACATTTGAAGCTAATGAAGGTTTTTATTAGTCAGACACAGGGGTGCTGAAGCTCCACCTGGGAAATTAATAAATGACTAACCAACATCGCCTCCTGTTTCTGACTCAAAGGTCAAAGGTCTTGGATTGATAATTGACTAACCATTGCAGCTCCCTCTGAAGGAACGAAAGTCTTAAAATCTGTTTTAATGTTCAGGTGATTTCATCTTCATCATTAGATTCCAGTTGTGTGCATAAGCCGCGTTTGATGTTCTGGAGCAGAACTGTCAGGTTTGCTGTGTTGAAGGAAGAACAGCTCCAGGGAATTCCCCTCCAACATGTAAATCCTACAGGAGGAAGAGCCCAGTGTTTTTCTTATTCTGACTTCAGGCCTGTCGACTTCTTTTTGTTTTGATTTCTTTTAAGCTGCTGGCAGAAATCCAGCATCTGATCTGGAACCAGGAAGTGAGCACAGCTCTGTGTGTCTCTTCACTGGGTCAAACCTCGGCCTCAGTCCTTAATTAGAAGCCGATTGTCACCGGACTCACAAACAGAAGGTTGCACAATATGAGGACATAATATGAGCCACCAAAATAAGATGGTAAACAACTGATGGTGATGAATGTGTCGACCCAGGATCACGTGAACACAGGAGACACGATGAAACAGACATCAATCAAACAATCAATCAAATTTTATTTGTATAGCCTGTATTCACAAAATACAATTTGCCTCATAGGACTTTAACGAACTGTACAGGGTGTGACATCATCTGACCAACACCAGATACTGAAGACTTCTCCTGTGTGTGTGTGTCTGTCTCTGTGTGTGTGTCTGTCTCTGTGTGTTGTGTTCTGTCTCTGTGTGTTGTGTTCTGTCTCTGTGTTGTGTTCTGTCTCTGTGTGTTGTGTTCTGTCTCTGTGTGTTGTGTGTGTCAGATGATATTCAGGTTCGGTTCTATGAGGAGGACGACTCTGGGCTGACCTGGGAGGCTCTGGGTGATTTCTCACCAACAGACGTTCACAGACAGGTCAGTATATACACCCACACTGTACTGTCAGATCAGTACTGTGTGTGTGTAGGTGTGTATATATAATATATACACTACATGAAATTTAGAAAAGAGTTACATTGTTTTGAACATCTCCTCAGCAGCTGCAGTGGGTGTTTATACTTTAGTCTCTTGTGTCCTTTTAAACCTAGTATATTTTATGAGTATCTGTAGATGCACTGTTGAACGGTCATGACACTTTTCACTCTGGTGCAGCGTCTGAAATATTCACCTGTTCTCTGCTCTCAGTTCGCCATCGTCTTTAAGACACCAAAGTATCGAGACCAGAACCTGCAGAGGCCGACGTCTGTGTTCGTCCAGCTGAAGAGGAAGTCTGACAACGAGACCAGCGAACCCAAACCCTTCACCTACCACCCTCAGATCATAGGTAGGTCAGGCCACAGGTCACTGCCCGAACCCTCATTGAACTCATATGCTGAAATCAAACATACTATTATTAGCTTTTCAAGCTAAGTTGGCCATGGTTTTGAAGGCCTCGACTCAGAATCTACTTTATCGTTGATCATGCAAATAATCCGGTCTTCAGAGTTCCAACATGTATTCCTGCATCACTCATTTACATGTTGATAGATCTGAACTAAAAACTAAACAAGATAGGAATGTAGAGTCATATCGAATATTAAATGTCGATAAACGGTTTATTTATCACCCTGACGCGTAAACAACAGTGCTCTGTGTGCTCTCCTGTGATCAGACAAGGAGGAGGTTCAGAGGAAGAGGCAGAAGACGTTGCCAAACTTCCATGACTTCAGTGGCCACGGAGGTGTTGGAGGAGGAGGTGGTCTGTACAGAGGAGGTGGTGGTCCAGCAGCAGGTGGTGGCCCTGGGTCTGCAGGAGGAGCAGGAGGTAACTGCTTTGTCATAAAACATCTGCCACGTTGCCTCTTTGTCTGAATGAGAACATAAAAACACAATGTGGAAAAACAAGAGTCAGACACGAGGGACAGAGGTTTGTCTTTTTACAAAACTGCTCTTCATGTCCTGGTGTGGTCAGGCTGCATTTGATCTGTCCTCCAGGTTACTACCAGGGTTTTACAAACTATAACTACGGAGGAGGAGGAGGAGGATTTTCCACAGGATACTCAGCTGGTCTGGAAGGAGGAGGAGGAGGTGGCATCAAACATGGTGAGAACGTTCAGGCTCCAATAACAAACTCATTAATAAACTTAATTAGAGAGAACAAAGTGATGTGGAAGAAAAGAACAGAACAGAGAATTAAAAGTGTGTGCTCAGCACTCTGCTGTAATGAAATGCATGTTTATGTCAAAGCGTCTCAGGGTGACGCAGCAGATGACAGCGATCCAGAGGACGACTCGGGGTCTGGTGTGAGGCTGCGAGCTCCAGCCCAGACCAGGACCAGACAGGTGGAGCTCAGGGAGAGGACTGAGGAGAAAGGAGTCAATGAGGAGCCAGAACCAGACGCAGGTACGTGTGGACCGCTGCCTTCAAACACATTGAGAGACCATGACTCTGACTCTGACTCTGACTCTGTGTATATGATGTGTGTAATGCAGGTGAGCGCTTGCTTCAGGTGACCAGCAAACAGTTGGACGCTCTTTTTCAGTACTCTGTAACAGGTGACTCAGCGTACCTGTTGGCTCCACAGCGCCCCCTAATGACTGCACAGGACGAGGATGGAGACACGTCAGTACACAAAATGACGACACATACACACAAGCACAGAGACTGAACATGCTTTAACAGGCTTCGGGAGGTTTAGATTATTCTTTCACATATGAACATCTCCTCTCAGTGGGCTCCACTTGGCCGTTCTCCACAGCCAGCAGGAGGCGCTGAAGAGTCTGACTCAAGTTGTTTCTGCTCTGCCTGGAGAGGAAGTGCTCAACACGAGGAACCAACTCTACCAGGTACTCATCATTCAGAACGTCTCAGTTCTCAGACATGTTCTGAGCTGCAGAGCAGAGAGGAAGGAGAAGGTCCAGTCAGGACATGGACGTGGCGTCTGCGTCATCATTTACAGAACCACGACGCTGACGCCATGTTCAGGCGGAGGGTTAGCGTTGAACAGATGGGAGGTGGGGTCAGGCCTGTTGACAGGTGACTGCTCACTGTTCAGCTGTTGTGTCTGTTAACGTCACCCTCCTGTTTCCCAGACTCCTTTGCACTTGGCTGTCATCACCCAGCAGACGGAGGCGGTGGAGGCGCTGCTATTGGCCGGCGCTGACCCGACTCTGACAGATCGTAATGGCAACACAGTGCTACACCTGGTGTCACAGCAGGAAGGAGGAGGGATGGTGGAGTATTTACTAAAACACAAAGAAATAAGGCGACTGCTGGAACACCCCAACACAGCAGGTACACACCCAGACCCACAACTACACACATGAGCACGTGAAAATCCATTGCTTTTGTCTCTTCATCTGTCTTCCTGGTTACCAGGTCTGTGTGCGATCCACCTGGCTGTCCTGTCCAATCAGCTGTCCACTCTCAGGAAGCTGCTGCAAGGTGGAGCCAACGTGGAGGCTCAGGAGCGTAGCTGTGGACGAACGGCCCTCCACCTTGCCACCGAGACAGACAACGTGTCGCTGGCCGGCTGCCTGCTGCTCGAGGTACAGTGACCACACTGCAGAGTATCCAATCAGAACAAACTATACCAACACCTGACTAATGTTTTCCATCATCAGGGAAATGCTAAAGTGGACTGCTGTACCTTTAATGGCTCTACCCCCCTGCACATCGCCGCAGGGAGGGGCTCCATCAAGCTCACAGCTCTTCTGATGGCAGCAGGTAGGAAACACACACACACACACACACACAGTCTCAGAGTGGCCTCTCCTCAGGTCTGACAGCAGAGTTCTCTGTGATCAGGTGCAGACCCTCATAAGGAGAACTTTGAGCCGCTGTTCCTCAGGGAGGAGGTCATCTCTGATGAAGACCAGGAGAATGAGGATGAAGATGAAGGCTACATCCCAGGAACCAGTCCGCTCAACGTGGCCACCTCCACACAGGTATGCGTCAGTTTGTCCACCAGGGGCAGTGTCAGTTTGATACAGGTTGTGTAAAATAAATGTCTCTTTGTGTGTGTATGTATGTGTGTGTTTGTGCTGCAGGTACTGGATCTTCTGAACGGAAAAGAGTATGAACCAAAACCATCTGACAGAAGAGTCTGCCCTGGACAAGGTGAGGACATGTTTCACTAACACTGCTCTGTATGGGTCCAACAACACAACAGCGAACCTGATCAGGAACCTGATCAGGAACCTGATCAGGAAACTGATCGCGACATCACGTCACACAACATGTTCTTACAACTGTAGACATGCCAGCTCTCTGTATATATGTGTGTGTGTGTCTGTGTGTGTGTGTGTAGGTGACCTGGCCAGCCTGGACATGGTGGTGAAGCAGGAGGTGTGTCAAGCCCTGGAGAGTGAAGGATGCTGGGAGAAACTGTCTCACAGTCTGGGTCTCGGGATTCTCAACACAGCCTTCAGACTGAGTCCCTCCCCCGCTAAAACACTGCTGGACAGCTATGAGGTCGCTCTCTCTCACACACACACAGACACACACGCACACACACACCTCGTCACTCTTTGACTCCTGGTTGTCTTTGTCCTGCAGGTCTCAGGCGGGACAGTCAGTGACCTGCTGGCTTCTCTGAGGTCAGCAGGTGGGTGCAGAGCGCTGAGCGTCCTTAAGGAGGCCCTGCGTCCCTCTGATGGCGAGGAAATGGCGATGACAGGTCAGCAGATCACAAGACTGTTTCCTGTGACCTTTCATCAGCTGACTGCACTTCCTGTCATCACTATTGAACATGACAAGAAGGAAGTCATCTGTGGTTTCTCTCTGCAGGCAGGTCATTTCACCCTCAGGTTCAGGATCTTAAGGGGGACGTTAGGATCGACAGCGGCGTTTGTGATAGTGGGGTGGAGCTTTCCACAGCGTAACAACCTGATTGGTCATCTAGACATCATCATCATCATCATCATCATCCATCGCCCTTTGCGACAGTTTTCAGGGCTGGTTTAATGAAATGTGTTGAACTGATTGCTGTTTCCTCCTGTGGTCGACTGGGCTCAGTGTGACAGAGCTGATCTCAGTCGCACTCTGATGGCGTCCCGCTCTGATGGCGTCCCGCTCTGATGCCGTCCTGCTCTGATGGCGTCCCGCTCCGATGGCGTCCTGCTCTGATGGTGTCCCGCTCTGATGGCATCCCGCTCTGAGGGACACTGGTGCTGTTGAAATGATTGCAAAGGATCAGATATTTAAAGATGATCCATTTTCTGTCTCATCAACGAAACAGCAACTTGATCTTAAGGGATTTTTTTTCTTTCAAGCTGAAACCTGAAAAACATTCGGCCTTTGAAGACAACCAGTATATAATTCAAGGAATTGTGGGAAAAGTAGTCTGTTGTCTTACTGTGAATCTGACGCCAGTTTCTTACCAGCAGATATTTATCTCTTAGCACTGTACAGTTCAACAGCAGCTTCTCATTGGTTGTTATTTTTAAATAAATCTTTTTATATGTATTTGACACTTTTCAGTCGCAGCTGATTTACACACCACAGCTTTAAACATATGACACAAACTATTCTGTTGATAACATTTAGCCTTACACAGTTTTTATCCTCAAGTGGCCACAACAACATCTGTACATATGTATGATAACTATTACCTATGGATATATTATAAATATTACAGAATCAGACCATCTGTTAGGAACTTCTACCTCACCTCTTCTTTTCCAGGTGTTTCCCCTAACTGGCAGACATATCAACACAAACACAACACAAACTTCACAAGAAAACAAAATCAGTGCAACGAAAAACCGTAATTTGTTTTACTTTAATGAGAAAAACGCGTGATTAGTTGATCGTTCATCCAGTGTGAGTGTGAGATGTCGTCGTCAGTGCAGAAAGAGGACATTGAAAAAATGATGGACGAACTAATGGCTCGTGTTCAACACAAAAAAACTACAAAAAAGACAACTGGACGAATCTGCTCTGAGCAGCACAGGAACCAATCACGAGCATGCATTAAATTATTCTGATTATTGATTATTGATTTGTGTTTGTGACAGCTGGTCTCTAGAGGAGTTAACCCTCAGTCATTTGTGTTGTGGTGTCTGTTTTGCAGTTGGCACATTCACAGCTTGTTTGTCAGCCCTTCACAGATCCAAGCATCTGATCAAAGGGGGCGTGGCCATGTGAGAAACCCCAACAGTGGCCTCCAGCAGTGAGTGAGGAGGAAGCGGGTCACATGGCGTATTTCTGAGTCCAGTCATAGGCTGTCTTGTTGTACCTGCAGGTAAAAAAAAAACCACTCATCAGGACCATCAGGTGGTTGATGACACAGGGATGATGCCATGCCTCAACACACACACACACACAGTGAAAGGCCCAGGACACTTAAAGATAATGTGGCAGCTACATTAAAGAGCCTGGTTTTAATCTGATTGTATTTACACAGCAGAGTTCAGGTGGCCAAAAGTAAGAGGACAGTTGCACGTGAAGTCAGATTCCTCTGTGTCTCACCAGATGACTGGAGGGTTCTGTCTCTGGTAGACTCGTCCGTCTGCTCGCGGCGTCTCCTGATCGGCTGATGACATCACTGTGATGTCATACACATCTCGGACTGTATTTTGTTTTCGACTGAATGATCCTGTAGACAAACACGGTCTAAACATGACCTGCTGCATGAAGAGTCGGGTCTTCAACAGACGCCAACCAACATGCACCAGGTTCATTTCCCTCTCCTGCTGTTGTCGTATGTGTTTGTGTGCACGCAGCTTCCTGTCAGCAGTTCTTGTTAGTTACTTGTGTCTGTCTTCTCGGACTTCATGCAGGTGAGACAGCAGCGGTGTTTGGAGTCATGCTTTGTGGACAGTCGTCGCTCTCTTACCCTCACAGCATGGCGTACTTCTCTGTCCACTCCCTGGCTACTCTGTTATACCTGAGGCCGACGAGGACACCAGGTTAGAAACCACCACGCTGCTGCATCAGTACACACTGCTCACGTTTGTTTCTCATTGAACTGAAGCCTGAAGTGAGACTGCGTTCATCCTGGCAGACCTGCTCCTGTCCAGCTTCACTGAGACTGATGAAGGCGTCTGAGCCTTTATCTGAGCTGTCAACACTAACTGACCCTCTGACAGTTAAACCTCGGGATAAAACATGTGGCACAGCTGATCTCTGATGATGCAGACTGACCTGACCGGGTCTGTTTTGTAGATGCGGGCGATCTCTGGGACCAGCGGGTCGTCAGGGTTCGGGTCACATAACAGAGAACAAATGGACAAAAGCACTGAGAAGAGAAAAGCAGCAGCTGGGTGAGATTTTACTTTGATCGACCTCACTGAAGAGGAAACGTGATGAAACCTCTGAGTCTGTTTCTTACCTTTAGAGATGGTTAATGCTGGAGACCACTGGGATCTCAGTATGTCCAGGCAGATGCTGCCGTTACTGTTAATATTTGGGTGATAGATTCTGGTGGTGAAGGCGACCTGAGGGAAGAAACACAGGAAACATACCCACGGCTGTTAAAACCACACTTAACGGGCTCCATTCACCTCTGGTGTCCAAACCAGTGAACACGTCAGTGGTAAGAGGCGTTCACTGACCTTAGGTGGTTTGAAGGGATAATCTGTAGGGAAATGAATGGTGAGGAAAAACACACCGCCCTGGTAGGGACTGTCAGTCTGCAGCAGGAAAACACACAGGCGTTCACCGATATGACCACAAACAACAGTCTGAAGGGGTGTGAAGGGGTTAAATACTGATGCTGCACAGTTCTGACTCTTACCGGGCCCATGATCGTCGCCTGCCAATGAAACACTGTAAAGAAGAAAAATAAAACAGAGTTAATGATGCAGGTTTACTGGACAAAACATACAACGTCTGTCCATAAACCAGGAAACATGGCCTCACTGTCTTCACCCACGGGTCCAGCGGAGCACTGAGCCGGAGGATCCCTGTACAGGTCAGTCAGCTCCTGCAGGAGAAGAACCAGAGATGTTTCATCAATATGTTTGGCAGCATCTGATCAATGACATGATGCGTTTAGAGTCCACGCCGGAAAACAGCAGGAAACCGAGAGAACAGCAGCCTCTGGTCCTGGAGCAGAGTTTAGTGACGACTCTGACTCTGCATCTGACCTCTCAGAGGTCAAAAAGGTCAACTGTCAGCTTCCTGAAGCCCAGCTGGTGGAGGGAGAGTCCAGGTGAGTCTCCAGGTGAAGTGGTTTCTCTGACAGCAGCTGGTAGCTGGAGTCAGAGTGAAGGAGAAGCTCAGGCTGAGTCGTTACCAGCATTTGTCCCACTGTCACTGGACACTGGAGAATAACTGCATTCATTCTCAACATTACTACGCCTCGTCTGAAGCTCACGTTTCCTCTGTTCTGTGAAGGCAGCATTAAAAACAAGCTGACAGTAGTGAGGAGTCAGCAGCAGGGTATTTTTACATGGGGGCCTGTGGGTGTTGGTATGTGACGGCTCGTTTTTCACCGACAGTCTGACTGCAGGTTCAGACCCAGTGGACATGTCCCCGTCCAAAACAGCCATCGATTCAGACAGTGCCACTCAAACCATGGGATGGACGGTTCTGTTTCTACTCTGTGGCCTGTGTTTTATTATTCACTGTATCACATGACAAACACGTTGTCACTGACCATGCTGAATAAAAACACACATTACCCCTCATTAGTAATGATGCACCTGTTCCAGTGATGCAGTGTGTGACTTTATGATCCAGAATCAATAGAAGCGACAGTTTGGGATCAGTAGATAATGGATGAATGTATTGATGAAGGAGGTCTGTTCTTTTTCACTGACAGCTCTGTTGTGTAGATAAATAAATGTGTGGTTCAGTTTAACGACACTAGACTTTGTTGTTGTGTGAAACTTTGTGATGACTCAGACATTCACACTGCTTCAGTCACAGGCCTCGGACTGACGCTGACGCTCGGGTCGTTTCTGAGTGGGACGAGCTGCTCATGCACGTGAACACAACACCGGCACAATGTCTGTAAATGCCTCTTTAGCGCTGACGTCACAATCCGACCGGCAGTCAACGTTTTAGCGGTTTACTGTCAGACGCTGTGCGGTTGACAGCAGCTAACGCTGCTAGCTGACGAGCTAACAGCAGGCGCAGCCCGACAGGAGGCGCAGCTGCTCCCGGTTAAACGTGCAAAGTCTTTTTTTTTTTACCTTGGAAATTCGTTTTAATGCCATTGTGACAGGTGGCGCTGTGGAGGAGGAGGAGGAGGAGGAGGGCGGCGGGTTAGCTGGGACGCTAACTAACTAGCATGTAGGAGTTTGCTACCTT
>JAFBJQ010000724.1:46432-51432 GCA_016785345.1 Trinectes maculatus | reverse complement strand
AAGATCCTCCTGCAGAGGCTCAGATAAAACCATGTGGAGATCTTTAGCTTTTTTCTGCATAAAAACCCTTGCAGTCATGCAAAGCGTTTTGAGCTGAAGTCACTGTTTCTTTTCTTCACGTACTTGAATGCTGAGTTAAAATGGCTCAGAGGAATTCTGAACATCGTTTACAAGAAAAGGGAGAACTTTATTGATCCCTCACTGAGGAAGTTAACTGTGTGACTATAGAACCTATACAACTATGTAGAAATAGTATTACTGTCAATGACTAATAGTTCAGTGGAGTCTGTTGCCAGTGCTTGTGACAGTAATAACTGCTGATGACTGACAGGTTGATTGACACTGTGACAGCTGATGGTGGTAGAGTGCTGCTCAGAGCTCTCACAGAGTCATGGAGCAGGTGAGAGATGTTGTACAGCCACCTCCAGATGACCTGCGGTCCTGGACTGTCCTCTGGACTGTCCTCTGGACAGCCATCTGGTCATCTGTCCAAACGTCAGAAATGTCAAAATGAACTTTATTTAGATGCTGCCTAGATTTTCGTTTACATTTTGTTTGTCTTTTATTGTGAAGGCCTGAGGAGCTGGTTGGACTTTGATCACTGGTGGACCTGTTCTTGTATCTGTTTGAACAGTGGTTGTGGTGTCAGGGTTTTGGTCCTGTCCTCAGTCCTCAGATCAGCCTGGAGCAGTGCATTCACCCCCACCCCCCCACCACCCCACCCCTCCCGAGACCTCACACTTATCTGTCTCTCTGTCCATTCACTCTCTCCTCCACACTTGACAGTCGGCTGAGTTTGGACTGTGTCTGCTGTGAAAGGCCTTTGTGTTGGTCCACTGCCCATGTTATTCTCCTCAGACCTCTTATGTCAGTCACAAGAGGTCTGAGGAGCCCGGAGGGGCCGGAGGGGCCAGAGGGGCCAGAGGGGCCAGAGGGATAGACAGAACCCAGGGCCTGGGCGCTGGCCGTCGGCCCAGAGCGGCCCCTCTCTATCACGGTCTCGTCTCTTTCACTGACAGTTTGTTCTCAATTAGATGTCTTTTGTCCCCTCAGGAGACAAACTCTGTGTTGGCGTGAGGGGAGGACCCTCTGTCTGCGGGACAAGATGGCATCTGAGCCACAATGCCGATGTTTCGCCTCTCCACGGACCCCCGCGGCCACGCTCTTTATTCTCCCATTTCAGGTTTTTCAATGCTTCTGCCTGAATAGCTCTTAACGAGCTTTTTAAAACGTCCACGATATCTAAATCTCATTGAGACGATTGGAAACGTGCTGATAGTGTTGCTCCCTCAGATTTCATCATAGACGGTCATCGTGACAACACCGATCACGTAATCAGTCACCTGATGATCAGAGGGTGATAGGCTGGGAATGTTTTGGATGAGTGGAAACCAGGATGTAAAGGTTTTGTGGAAATATGTTGTGTTACAATTTACATATTACAAAGATATGTAAATATGTCCTGCAGCCAGGAAGTGATGTTTTCTCAGCTGCGTGTTTGTTTTTTGTCAGCGGGATCGCTCAGAATCAGTTTATCAGATTACAGTGACGTCTTGTGGAGGGGCGGAGCCTTAAATATAATCAATAATCTCATTACATTTTGAAATCTATCTCAGCACAACACAACTCACTTGCTGCTCACCACTTAGTCGAGTGTCAGACTGATGAGACACGTCTGCAGATGCAGATCCATCACGCTCAGACACTGTCTGAAGAATTGCCACTCGATGTCAGAAACAGTTCACAGGAAGCTGCATCAGTGTGAACCATGCAGCCTGGACTCTAGATGCAAGACTCTGGGTCCTGCACTCTGGGTTCTGGACTTTGGGTCCTGGACTCTGGGTCCTGGATCTAGAGTGTTCACATGGTTAAATGTTTGTGTTTGTTGGATATGAAAGGACAGACAAAGAGACAGAAGGAAGAAAAGTCTGTCTTTCTTGGATTGATTAAATCCTCTAAAACCCTTTAGGTCAGTGGTTCTCAGACCGGAGGTCAGGACCCCCCATGAGGTTCCAACATAAATCTGAACAGGTTCAACAATATTCAAAGGATGAAGAAGAAATGGAAAGAAAGAACCCAAACTTGAATGTCATGACATTCACAAAAAAATATATTCTGAGGTGGGTCATTACCCACCTGACTGGACCCACTGCACAAAATAAAACAATGAAATCATTTCATATGCGTCATCTGCAGTGGGACGACCAGCAGATCTCAGCTGACCCCCCTCACTGCTGCTCCAGATTGTATTTGCCGTTTGTTTACCTTGCTCAGTGGAGGTAGTAGAATGAGCAGAATGAAATAGGTTGAATGAGGCGGCGCTCCTTTCTTCACTGCCCCTGAACGCAGCACAGCTCAGAGAGCTGGTGATTAAGAGTCTCACAGGCCACCTCAGGTCTAAAGGCACAAAGGACGCCGCTCCACTTATCCAATAAAAAAAAGTGTCCCACACAATCGGAACGGGAGGTGTCCTGCTGACATCACACTTCAGTGATCAGTGGAAGGCTGGAGGATGAAGAGGGAGCACTCCACCCGACACACTCTCTTCTCCATTCACTATTAAGTATGTGTGTGTGTGTGTGTGTGTGTGGGGGGGGGGGGTTCTTGTGACTGGGTTAGGGTTAGAGCAGGATGATGTGAAGATGCTAACATAATAACCAGTTATACAGTGCTTTAACCCCCACCCCCCCCATGCAGCATCCATGACCCATGACACTTGTGTACTTTCTGGGAGAGGGATCCCTCAGGGTTTTCCCCTGTTATTCTGTAGTTTGTCTTCACCAGTGCCGAGGGTGCAGGTCAGCGAATGTTTCACCCTGTACAGATTTGTTGGAGCAGTGTCACTGACAGGAAGTGTGAACAACACATAGGCTGTGTCTGAAATCGCCCCCTAACCCCTATATAATGCACTATATAGTGAGCACGCCATTTTGTAGTGGTGTCCGAAACCTTAGGGATCATAGCATGTCCACTATATAGTGCACTCAATGTATCCCACAATTCACCGCGAAATGTAGTGTACATCCGAAGGTCACTAACCGGACCAAGATATCCCATCATGCATTGCCAGAAATTCTCTGGGCTGCGCGGAAGTGACAATAGCGGACGGACGGGAGGGAAATATACATAAATATTATAAAATATAACAAAATACGACAATAAAAAGTACAGGAAAGTAATCAAAAGCCTCTAATTTAATAAAAATGCAGTGGTAAACAAACAAGTATTTTGTGAGACGACAATAATGTGGTACGTTTTAATTGTGCGACAGCGATGACGTAATTACCGGCGCCGAGAGTAGTGTCCGAAAGATTTTTCTGTTGAGCTCACTACATAGTGCACTACATTTATTTCCCCTGTGTAGGGAGTAGGGAGTAGGGGTTAGGGAGTAGGGGGCGATTTCGGACACAGCCACCGTGTTCACCACTGGTTGAGTCCTGGCTGATCAGAACCAATCAGGAGGAGAACGTGGACGTCAGTCGCTGAAAAAACCCTGACGTATTGTTAACATCAGGTGTAACCATAGCAACAGTGATGACTTTTCAAACAGAAACAGGTTAGTGTGGAGAGGTCAGAGGTCAGAGTGGTTGGAGCTGACAGATATCAGATATCAGATGATGATAGAGATGAGCTGACTGGAGCGTAGGTGAGGTGAGGTTCAGAGCAGGGTAACGACCTGAAAGTGTGTCACCCTCCTCCTGGATTTGTCGTCCCGGGTGTAATCCTGGATGAGGGGAGGCGGGTTGGGAAAGGAAGGTCTCTACCAGCTGCATGGCAAAATAAAAGCCCCTCCCATTCCTGCTCTGTGGTACAAAAGATGAAAGAGTGAGTCCTGCTGGGTGGCACCGGCTCCAGGTGACCACAGCAACCTGACCAGCTCACTGAGCTGCGCGCTAATGTGAAAACCCATCTCCCGTCGCTGTGCAAAGCCCATTTAAAGCAGGTTCCCAAAGAGCTGGGGGTGGGGGTGAAGGCTGGTGGGTTGCACGAGCTCTTTCTCTTGTTTTTTAACCCGACCACATAATCTCAGCCTTGGAGCGTCGAGACAATGGAGCTGGTTTGAAGGTGGCACCGCAGAGGCCAGGCTCTAAATAGCAGTTTGAGCTCTTCAGGTCTAATAATAATACGGCAGGCTCCAGTTACATATCTGGGCTGAATGGGGGTCGTCTGGTAGGACGAGTCAGAGCTGATTTATATTCTCAACACATTTTCACAGGACCAATTAGTGACAGCAGCGTGGAAGCTGCACAGATGAAAATCACAGAGACAATCAAAAACACAAACTCCTCTTATGTGTTGTTATTGTTATTATTTATTAGCACAAATTCCCTCAGTCAGTGACTTTAAGATTCTAAAACTGCTCAGAAGAACTGAATGTAAAATAATGTCTTTAACGTACGAAGACATTGGTTTATTTCAAAAGCAGAACCACCAGACGTGGTTTCACAAAATCAGCGTCCACACTGATGTTCTGTTCTAATTTTGTCAAGATGAAAAGTATCTGTGTTGTGCGTTGTTGGACCTCCTGTGTCTCATTCGCGACATGAAATATGAAGAAAACACAGAGACAAGCTGTGACATTTTCAGCCTCCCTCTCAGAATAGAACAGCTGATGTGTCGATGTGCTCCTCTGCAGCAGAGGTAGCTCCTGGGCCCTGTTTCAGAAAGGAGGGTTAACAAACTCTGAGTTCAAATCTAGACTCAGAGTTAAAATCTAGACTCAGGGTTGACCAACACAGAGTTTTCAGTTTCAGAACAGGGGATAAGAGTTAGGTCAATCAATTCGGAGTTGCTTTGACTCTGAGTTAAGCTCGCGCACGCGGAGTTAAAATGAAGCTGATACGTTTCAACTCTAATAAATGTTTGTGCGTCAGTTTGTGCTGCAATTTGCAAAAAGACTAAGTGCGATACAAAGCATGTGCTGATGTGAGGGCTGAGAATGTTGTGGAGATAAATGATTGACGGTGCTGAAAACGGTAACGTTCATATAAATATTCATG
>JAFBJQ010000724.1:7509-46379 GCA_016785345.1 Trinectes maculatus | reverse complement strand
AAAAAAGCACACGTCATGTGTGCCACGCCTTTCTGTCCACACACAGGCTCAGACAAAGAGGACAAACTCAGGGTTAGTTGGATAAAACCTGCCAGCGAGCAGGTTAGGTTTACAGAGTATGTTGCCACGGTAACTGACTCAGAGTCCAGCTGAACCGGCTTTGTGAAACCGAAAACCCAGAGTTTCCTCTGACTCTGAGTCAACTCACTCAGAGTTTTCACTAAACCTGCTTCCTGAAACAGGGTCCAGGTCTTCCTCTCCTCATGACAGACAGGTTCACCACAGCGACTGCTGGTCTTTGTGTCTTTGTGGAGGACATGTTTAAAGTTCTTGATATTTTCCAGATCGACTGAGTATTGATGGGCTGTCGAGTGTTTTTTGACTCATTTAGTCGAGTGACTCGTTTTTGTCCTTTGTGCCATACGCTCCTCTTCTGACACACTGTGTGTGTGTGTGTGTATTGTTTCTCTGTCAGTCAGGTTACATGTGTGTTGAGGTTCGGTGAAGTAATGTAGGGTAAGGTAATGTAAAACATTGTGAGATAATAACATGAGATAATAATCCTAACATAAGATAATCTGTTATTATTCCCACATGTCACCTGCTTAGTTCTTTACAGTCTCAGGTCAAACTGAAGCTTTATGACCTGGTCTTACATCCTTGTCAAAGTCTTCTCCTCTCTCTGTCCCTCTCTCTCTCACTCCCTCTCCCCCCGTATCCCCTCCAACTCCCCTCACGTTCCTCCTCTTTTGCCCCCCTCTTGCCCCCCCCCCCCGCCCTTCTGGCATCACAGAACTTGCAATTACAGCCGATTTCTAGCTCCCAGTGGAACTAATGTGATAAAATCTCAGAAAAAGACCTGGTCGACAAAGAGACAGAGATGTAGCTGGGGGAGGAGGTGGAAGGGGGGGGGTCTCAGTCAGGGCAACAAGTGCCTTTTGGGGGGGCTAATGGGATTTTCCAAGGAGCTTTGCCAGATCTCCTGCCTGCCCATTCAGGATCAGTCTTTTTGCTGCCAGGCGGCACACTTCATTCCCCTATTGGCCTCATGCCCCCCCCCCCCAAACACACACACAACTTTGCAGGGATGAGACACCCCCCCCCAATCCCCAACCCTCGTGTCTACCTGGTTGAAGGCAGCTGATGACTCAGGTGACGGAGGTGAGATCAGATTTATGAAGACATGAATCAAACTGTGGTTCATTGTCTGTTTGTATTTGGACCTGATGCCCACTTCACTGTCGAAGCTGAGGTGTGTGTGTGTGTGTGTGTGTGTGTGTGTGTGTGTCGGGGTGTGTGTGTGTGTGTGTGTGTGTGTGTGTGTGTGTGTGTGTGTGTGTGTGTGGTGTGTGTGTGTCTGTGTGTGTGTGTGTGTGATGGTGACGTGGTGAAAACAGCTACAGGAAGCAGCAAGTGCTGTTTCCTCCTCTGTGATCGGAGCTGCAGGGTCGAGTCGTTGTCAGCAGAGGAATGAGGGTGAGTGAATGTTGTCCTGCATTAGGAGCTGATTGACAGGTGTCTGTCTGTGGGCTGACAGACAGGCGGACAGACAGACTGAATCAGAATGTTCTACGCTGTTGATGGTTGAGCTGAGGCTCCAGCTTCTGTCAGCTGCTGTTGCCCTCTCAGGGTAAGATGATACCCACTGCAGAAGCTGCAGGTCAGAGAAGCACGACTGCTGCCAGTTGTTGAGTTGACCTCTGACCTCTGGAGGGTCAGGAGGAGGGGAGGGCTGGAGGGGAGAGGGGAGACATTAGTTTCCTGTGGAAGCCGGTGCACTGCTTTCTTTCCAATCGTGATCTTTTACCTCTGAGTAGAACAGGTCACGTGCTTCAGACCAGGGATGAAAGCTTATTGGTGCACGAGGCCTCGCTCAGTGAACAGGACTCTGATCTGACTCTGATCTGACTCTGATCTCCTCTGAGATGTCAGAGTGTTGACATGGATTTTGTCTTTGAAGAGTTTGATGTTCACAGATCCCACCTCCTGCGCGCACACACACATATACACACACACACACACACACACACACACCACAAAGAAGTAAAATGTAAATGAATACATCACATGTTTATACTGAGAAGGTTCTTTAACAGAAGGTAAAGTTGAGGTGTCTCCACTATCACAATGTCACAAAATAAAAAAGACAAAGAAGCAAATGTAAACACACCTGTCTACCAACTACACACACACACACACACACACACACACACACACACACACACACACACACGCAGGTGTTTTGAAGATAGACACACATTAATCACTTCATGTAGCTGCTCTCAGATCAGTTTATCTTCTTTACACTGAGATTAAAACTCTGCACCTGCTGATCCTGAAGCATCAGTCACAATCTGATGACAGGGACAGACAGAGTGTATGTGTGTGTGTGCTTGCGTCTTTGTGTGCACATGCACAGAGATCCAGATTTAGGATTGGGGGGGGGTCTCCACCCCTCCACATAAAGGATTATCCAACCTCCCCCAGCGTTTGAGTCTGCTGTCGCGTCTCGTGCGAGTGTGTGTCAGTGGACGTGTTCTCTCGTGTGTCCTCTCAACACCAGGATTCAACCTCTGAGGAGCAGAAACCTGCCACTGATCACACAGAACACACACTGCTCAGCAGCCTGATAGATATTAATGTACCTGTGTGTTTGTTTAAATATTTTATAAATGACGAGTTCAGAGTTTAAAGAAATTAACTTAATTTCTAATTTAAACAATGAATAATTAACTGTGCTTGTCCACTTGGCCCCAGTGCCTATAAACGGTCCAGCTGTGGGACCACTCAGCAGTGGTAATATAATAAATATAAACACAAATAGTGTGTATATTTTAGCTATCAGTTGTTGTTTTTCGGTTGTGCTGTTGTTTTTAGTTGTTGTGGCACAGGCTGATGTTGCAGGCATTTATGCTTGGCGTCTACTCCAGAGGTTTAGAGGCCACGACTCCGCCCACGACTCCACCCACATTGTGAGGCTCCTCCATTGTAATGGAAAACCAAGCGTTCCGTGTAGAGTGGTACCACACTGACTGAGCTGAGCTTAGTGGAAAAGCGCCTAATGTGTCAGGAACAGCAGACAGTGATTTGTTGCTGTGCAGTGTGGGATGATGGGTGTTGTAGTCTTTGTAGTCACCCCCACTTAAAGAAACCTGTTGGTTCAGTCCAATAAAAAAGATGCTGATGTTTGATCATTAAAATCCTTCAAATATATAGTTAAAATCACCAAGATCTAACAAATCTCCCTGTGACTCTCAGTGACAGGGAAATGCTCTGATGAAACAACTGATGTCTACAGGTTAGAAAATATCATCTCACAACACAACATACAGCTTCATATATAACTATATATATTTAATAATGTGTAGAACTACATATGTACACAGGTCTGGTTGGTTTTTTTGACGTTCTACATTTTTTAAGTGGTTGAAGCGCGAGTATTTTGTTTTGGGTTAATATTAACATGGAGACATTTCATCACACTGCAGCAGAAATGCTGTTAATGCATGAGTGCACATGCCCCCCCCCCCCACACACACCCCACTCACACACATACACATGCACACACTCATGTCTTTGAGTGTCAGATCTGATTTCAGACCTGCAGCCTCTTGTCTCTCCTCGACTCCTTTGACAACTTTTTCTGTATTTCTTTCTGCGGCCGTGTTGTGGGGGGCTGTGGAGGAGGGGGAGGGGGGGGCAAAGAAAACAGCGTAAAGCAGTGAAAAAGCCATTAAAAGAATATTTTCTCTGCTCCGCTTTTGTCTGGCTCTCCTCCACCGCACCGCAGCACCGACCCACACAAACAAATGCAAATGGATGTGAAAACTTTACACAGGGAGGGTGCAGGACCCCCGTTTGAGAGAGGAGCTGAATGGGCTCTGAAGGAGAGTCTAATTAATCTAAGTACAGCACCAATAGGCCCACTTGGAATTTTTTTTCACCCCTTTATCTGAATGGGAGGGTGTGTGTGTGTGTGCAGAGAGAGGGGGGGGGGGGGGGGGGGGGGGGGGGGGGGGGGGGGGGTTAGGAGAGAAAATAAAGAAAAAGAGAAAGAAAGACCCGTTTGAGAGAGGAGCTGAATGGGCTCTGAAGGAGAGTCTAATTAATCTAAGTACAGCACCAATAGGCCCACTTGGAATTTTTTTTCACCCCTTTATCTGAATGGGAGGGTGTGTGTGTGTGTGTGGGGGGTGGGTGGGTGGGTGGGGGGTTAGGAGAGAAAATAAAGAAAAAGAGAAAGAAAGAAAAGAGTGAGGGGATCAGGCCTCCACCTTTTCTATCCGGGGATCCGCCTCATTCAGCCCCTCCATGTTTAACAGCAGCAACCCCCAACCAACCCCCCCTTCCACACACACACACACGCACGCACACACACACAATGGAATCAATGACTGTGATTTTTACTTCTTTTATTTCTCGTCCCTGCTGCAGCTTCGCTCTCCGGCGCAGGTTTTTGTGTGTTTGCTGAAAAACAAAACAAAAACAACAACAACAACAACAGAGAAACACAAATAGTTGTTATGTTTTATTCCTGTTTGTGCCTGTTTGTGCGTTTGTTCCTCTCCGCCTGGTCCCGAGGAGAAGCTGCGGCCCGGGTGAGTGTGTCGGGCTGCAGTTGTAGCTGGTGTTGTCAGGTGCAGGGGTGGCTGCTGCAGAACAATGGCAGCAGAAGGCTGCAGATGAATGCTCCGGGTAAATCAGTAATGGAGCTAAAGGGCATACGCCTGTGGGGAATTTGCTGGCTTATAAAGGAGCTTTAAGAGGGACCTTCATTCATATGGGCCCAAAGAGATTTGAATTGCCCCCTTCACAATCACTTGAAAGGATGAGCTCAGGGTGTTCCGAAACAAAGTGGAAATCACTCTGCCTTTCAGGGCTTCTAATAAGCTTTTAACTATTTTACATTATGGCGCTCCCCTCGTCCTCGCCCTCCTCGCCACCATTGTGCCCCGGCCGCCGAGCCCGGCTCGACTTAAATGTCTGATTTATACTTTTCTTCATGGTGAATTTGAATTTATTTCCAGGAGCTAAAAGAGAAATCCCACTGAAAGCTTTATTATCATACGGGTTAAAAAGTAGAGGGAGCTCATTATTTAGACGGCGTCTGGGACGAGGCCGGCCGAGCGAAGCTCTCACAGTGTGGAGAGAGAGAGAGAGAGAGAGAGAGAGAGACGACTGAGGAGGTGAAGGAGTTTGATCACATCACAGTTTGATCAAGTTCTGAAAATTAATTTGCTTTTATTTGTAAAAGTTCCAGGAGTTTCAAAGTGTCCCGCACTTCTCGTCTCTGCAGGAGTCACATTGTGAGAGCGTCAGGACTTGTTGCCATAGAAACTGTTTATTACTCTGGAAATTGCTTTGCGTTGGAGGTCAGAGGTTCAACCAGGACACGACAAGCTGAGCTGAACCCTATAACACTCTGTGGCGGGGGGGGGGTGGGGTGGCGGTGGGGGGTGGGGGTGGGGGGGTGGGGGGGCAGTCGCCCTCTGGATGACTCGGTCTGAACTGACTCATGTGGACATTAAGAATTTCATGGTAATTGTGGAAGACAAGGGTGGGGGGGTGGGGGCAGTGACCTCTGCAGCCCTGATTAAGACCTCATAACTGCTGAACCCCCCCCCCCCACACACACACACACACGTAGAGGTGGGTGTGCACTAAGTAACACGCTGTAAATGTGTGTCATCAAATCAGTGATGAACTAAAACCTGTTTCCACGTCCAGCTCCTCGTCCATGTTCACACACACTGTCTCCTCCACAACCTGCAGAGATGAATGAACCAATTAGCAGCAGAAGTCTGCTGAGGCTGAAACTCTACTCTGCCTCCGGGTGAGGAGAAGGTGAGGGGGGTTACAGGTGCAATCAGTGGCACATGGAGGGAGGAGGAGGGGGAGGGGGGGGGAGTCAGAGGTTGCAATCAGTGGCACATGGAGGAGGGCGGGGGGGGGGGGGGGGGGGAGTCAGAGGTTATCTCATAGAGCAAAGCAGAAACTCCCATCTGTTTACCTGAAGTGCTGCAGCGCTGAGGCTCAGTTTCCTGATCTCTATCAGAGGGAGGGGCTTCATACCTCACCCCCCCACCCCCCACGCCCCCAATGATTCACCATCTCTGATGATGTTATTTATCAGGTGGTATCAGGTATCATATGAAAAACCGTTTACACTCATCAGATATTTACAAAAATAAAAAACGGAGAAAAGCTACTTTTTCTTAACACAGATCATTTGTAGCAGTAGAAGGATTTAGGTTTCAATCTATAGAAACATGAGGGGGGGGGGCTATAAATCTATAATAACTCAGTTCAAACATCATCAAACAACTGATTGGCTCTTTCCACGGATGAAGACAGGTGTCTGTGTCCTCCAAAGACATTCACAAATCTCTGCATGTAATGGACAAGGACCAAAACCTGACCTTTGACCCTCAGGAGACACTACATTGAAACTATCAGGATATTACTACAGGGAATCAGGAACACTCTGGAAAACTGTTGTCAGTAAATACAAGTTAAGACTCTAAAAGACTCACACGTCAGGAAACAGAAACATGGCCAATGTCATGAGCTGCGACGTTATGGACATCATGTCCTCCATGCTGACGAGGACAAGGGACATCCACGCTGTTACAGCACAAAAGTCTTCAGATCTGTGATGTTGTGGAGACATGTTAGTGCCCAAGGCATCATGGGAAAAAGTTCTAATTTAAATATTACAATGTGTGATCCCAACTTCCTGTTTTTGTCTCGTCCTGACAGTTTGTGTGTGTGTGTGTGTGTGTGTGTGCGTGCGTGTGCGTGCGTGTGTGTTCATGTTGCTTGGCTGCTCTTTTGATTGACACTTTCCTGTGACTCTGTTCTGCCTCTATGGACTTTTAAAGGGAAACATGCCCCGGAGCTGTGTGTGCGTGTGTGTGTGTGTGTGTGTGTGTGTGTGTGTGTGTGTGTGCGTGAGAGTGGGAGAGAGGTCATTATTGCACTCTTCACTCTGCTGTTAGTCCTTCACTGGACACTTCTACCTGTCGACCTGCCGACCTCTGACCCTCTGACATTACAGTAAAAGCCCTGTGGTGTGTGTGTGTGTTGAGTAGCTCCATGTGCATGTGTTACATCATCATACACACATGGCAAAGAGACGTTGGAGAATTAATAAATATCATGACTCGTCACAGAGAGAGTAATAAACCTGATCCAAGATCTGCTGAGTGTGTGTGTGTGTGTGTGTGTGTGTGTGTGTGTGTGTGTGTGTGTGTGTGTGTGTGTGTGTGTGTGTGTGTGTGTGTGTGTGAGCGTGTGCGTGTGTGTGTGTGAGCGTGGGTCACCGAGTGTGCAATGGTGTGAATGAGCATCTGTATAAGAGTGTGTTCAACCACAAAAGTGTGTGTGTGTGTCCTTTACAAATGAAGACAACATATCTTTACATTGTGGGAGGTCAGATTCTGAGAGGAGTTTGCCTCAGGCCAACTTCCCCCTCCTCCTCTTCCCCCTCCTCCTCTTCCCCCTCCTCTCCTCTCCCCCCCTCCCCTCCCCTCCTCTCCTCCTCTCCTCTCCTCTCCTCTCCTCTCTTCCTCTCCTCTCCTCCTCTCCTCTCCTCCTCTCCTCTCCTCTCCTCCTCCCCTCCTCTCCTCTCCTCTCTTCTCCTCTCCCCTCCTCTCCTCCTCCCCTCCTCCCCCCCCCCCCCCCCCCCCCTCCTCCCCTCTCCTCTCCTCTCCTCCTCTCCCCTCCTCCTCTCCTCTCCTCTCCTCTCCTCTCCTCTCCTCTCCTCTCCTCTCCTCTCCTCTTTCCTCCTCTCATCTCCTCTCCTCTCCTCCTCTAATATATTATTTAAATGTCGTAATCATTTGTGGAGTTGTTTATTTTCTTCAGGTAATAAACCTTCAGAATTTAAAAATGTGACCTTTACTTTCATTCACTTTTAGGTCCCACCTGTGTGAGGAGCCGGGGGCGGAGTCTGGTCATCAGGTGCATCAGCTCACCTGTTCAACCACAGGTTCGTCCATGTGAACGTCTCTGTCCCACTGCACTGTTTGATTGTTCTCAGCTGAAGCCTTATGTTAAAGATTTAAATCTACAGACAGTGATGTCACACCAAATCATCTCAACATGAGAATCTGTGATGTCACAGTGCCCCCCCACTCCATGCACACACACACACACACACACACACAACAAAGGTGAGCGAGGGGAGGGCGGAGCACCCTCAGGGCGGAGACTCATCTGAATGGAACAAGTCAAGAGAAACCAAGTGGAAGTGAAGTCCTGTCGTTTTTTTTAAAGTTCTCTGTCTTTGCACAAACACACAGAACAAAAGGGAAACTCTTCTTCTTCCTCTGTGTGTTGTCATACAAACACTCCTCTTCTTCATGTGGCCGATGGAGCGTCCACACTCATCTCGCTCTCTGCAGCTGAGCCGGGTCCTGAGCGGGGTCCTGAGCGGGGTCCTGAGCCGGGTCCTGAGCGGGGTCCTGAGCAGGGTCCTGAGCGGGGTCCTGAGCCGGGTCCTGAGCCGGGTCCTGAGCCGGGTCCTGAGCGGGGTCCTGAGCGGGGTCCTGAGCGGGGTCCTTGCTGTGATGTAATGTGATGTGTGGTCGTGTGTTGTGTTGTCGTGTGTTGTGTTGTCGTGTGTTGTGCTCGGAGGTGTTGTGCCTACAAATCACCTGTCAGCTGCCATAAAAAAATGTAACTAATGTAGAATGGAATCCGAGGCGTTAACGAAAAACGATGATGCGGACGATGAATGAATTATTTTCACACACTTGTGTTGAATGAGTGGAGTCATCTTCAAGTACAGAGAGAGAAAAGAGGAGAAGGCCAGGAGGCTTTTGACTGCAGGAAGTCCTCCTCCAGTGTGTGAGGGCCGAGAGGAGGAGGAGGTGAAGACGGCCGTAAACCGAGTCAGAGGCGAGGAGGAAGAGGAGGAGGACACTGTCGAGAGCTTTAGTCCTCTCAGACAAAGGACATAAAGTGGGTTAACAAATTGGGAACAATGTGCAGGAATTTACAATGAGCTGAATGGGAGCAGGAGCTCATTAACCACACTGTAGCTGCACTGTAAAACATCTGAGGTTAAAACAACCAGAGACACTGTAAAAAAAAAAAAAGATTTCCTTTAGACAGCGTCTGACGTGTTAACCATCTTCCACAGAACTCATCATGAGAGTCACAGCAGCAGGAGCATTCAGGCGTGAACATTCAGGTGAAGGTGGAGTCTGGGTCAGGTTGTGCGTGGTGGTGATGCGTGTTTGTGTTCATACACGCCGGTGGAAACGCGTGTTCATTCTGATCATGTTTATTACAGCAGCTCACCTGCAGGTGAGCGAGGAGCTTTGTAACGTGTGATCATTTCTTCCTGAATCTGATGGTTCTGAAATTTCAGTCACCTTCAGAGAACTAAAGAAAAGACTTGAGGGGGTTTGTCTGATCTGGGGTCAGTTGTCCAGGTATGAAGAGCAGGACGCTGTCTGATTGAGTCTAATCTGAGCTGTGTGGCGGGCGTGCCGGCGGCCTCCTCCTGCAGGATAATGACTTGTTGATAAAACAAAAGCTTAACTTGAGTCTAATTGATCCTTTAAGTGTCAGTCTGTTTGACCGACAGTCACCACAGGGGGGAGGGAGGGGCCAGGGCACAGGTAAACAGGTAAATAAATGAGTGACAGTTGAACATATGTCCAATAACAAGTCGTTACCTCAGGTTCAGCTACAAACAGCTGGTTTATGTTCATACCAAACTGTACATGTACATAACTGTACATGTACCACTCTGTACATGTAGTACACATTCACATGTAGTCCTCCGTGTACTTCCTGATGTAGAGCCTTTCAGCACCCTGAGATCAAACATGGCTGCTGCTCGCAACAGAAACGCTGATCTGGTCATGTGACTGTCCGACATGCGAGTGCAATGTTTGTGTTCGAGCAGCGAAGAGAAGTGTGATGCTTACTGTTTGTCCTGGTCACAGGTTGGTCTGTGTGGACGCTGGAAGAACATGAACCTGATGGTGGCGCTGGAGGTGCAGTTCATCCTGAGGGGAACATGAACATCCAGTCCATCCAACAGATGGTGGAGGACGTGTGGACAAACTGTGATGATTTGACTCACCTGCTTCATCACACCTGGAGACTCCTCCCCCATCTCTCTCACAGCTCAACCACAGGTCAAAGGTCACTGTCTAAGGGTGACACTCTGACCTTGAGGTGGCTGCTCATGTTGACCTGGGATCGTTGCTGAAGGGTGAGTGTGTCTGCTGTCACCTCAGGGTGACAACGAGCCAATCTGAGGCTCTGATCTGAGGTCAGTATGATCCTTCATCACTCATCACTGTGTGGGCTCAGGAGTGTCAGTCTGTTGTGTGTCGATTGTCTGTTGAATGTTGTGTTGTTGTGTTGTTGTGTTGTCATCCAGCAGTTTAATTTCTATTTGGATGATAACTGTTGATGACATTGGTTCCACTCACTTCATGTGTGAGTCAGTCAAAACACCATGTAATGTCCCCTGGTGAGTAAAGGGACATTTGTCTCTTCCTGCTCCATCTGTTGTCCATTAACTGTAGTTTGAATCACAGTTTAATTTCTATTTGGATGATAACTGTTGATGACATTGGTTTCACTCACTTCATGTGTGAGTCAGTCAAAACACCATGTAATGTCCCCTGGTGAGTAAAGGGACATTTGTCTCTTCCTGCTCCATCTGTTGTCCATTAACTGTTGAATCACACTGATACAATGACGACCTGCTGGGGAGGGGGGGAGGGGGGGTTCTGGGGGGTTCTGAAGTCCTGCCCAGCTGAGCCCCTGAGCTCTTACTGTTTGATTGTATTCATCACACACTCTAATCAATAACCAGTAGTCCAGCAGTACACCAGCAGTCATAACAACGTAAAACACACACAGAATCTGTTTTATTGGCCATGTATGTGACAACAATACATACGGTACAGTACATTACAATACATCGGAACTTGACTCTGGTACTTTCATCATCTGTGGTGTTGTTATGCTGACGTTGTCTCATGTTGACTGCTGTATGTGGTCTGTGTGGTTCTGTGTGAACCCAGAGGGACTGGACTGCTGATGGTCCTCAGCAGTGTCAGGTGGCTCATGTTTAGGGCCGGTGATCAGCAGCCTCAGTCTTTCATTACAGGGTCAGAGGGACTGAAGTCAACTACAACTCCCAGTGTGCATTTCACAAACTTACAAACAGCCAATCGCACAGCTTCATGTTTAAACCTGAGGAAACTGTCTGTCTGTCTGTCTGTCTGTCTGTCTGTCTGTCTATGGAATCATTTTTACAGGTGGAACATTAATGATAAGAATAATAATGATAATAATGATAATGATAACGATAATGATAGTGATAATGATAACGATAATGATAATGATAATGATAATAGTTGTTGTTGTTATTATTATACATTATGTTAATGTGTCCTGACTAAGATACAAGTATAAGAATGTGTGTGTGTGTGTGTGTGTGTGTGTGTGTGTGTGTGTGTGTGTGTGTGTGCGCGCGCGTGTGCGTGTGTGTACATGGCTTCATCCTCTCAGACACCACAATAGAAAATCTAATTAAAACTCACTGGACCTCATTATGAGTCTGCAGGTGCACGCGGGCGGTTAATCCCGCCCGATTAGTGCACGGCCTCGCGCACACCAACAATACTCCACATTCAGCGTCGGGGCCGCGCAGTCATCGCGTCCCCGCTGAGAGGACGCACGTGTCTGTGAGTTTAGTGTAACGACATGTAACAGGTGAAGAGACAGAGCAGAAAACAACAACAACAACAACAACAACAACAACAACAACAACAACCCCCTGTCCAACACGTCTATCAGAGAGTACAGACATGACGTCATGTTTCTAACTTTATAATCAACTTAAAGCACAACGTATTTCTTCAGTTGATTGTTGTTGTTGTTAGAATTGTTATTTGTACTTTTTAATAACGGTAGTAATTATTGTATTCGATTTGTATTATTGTATTTATTGTTAGTTTTTATAATATTGTGTTATTGTTCGTATTATCGTTGTAGTTTTGAGTACCTTTACTTTCACTTCAGTTGTTGTTCGGGTTTTATTCGTAGTAAGTGGTGTGGTATTTGTCATTGTGATAATATTTGTGTTCTTTTGTGTGGCTGTTTGTGCGCAACAGAGTCAGAACAGAGTGAGTTTATAGAAAAGTTATAACTTTATTTTGTAGAAAACCAAAGTCCCAAGTAAATAGAATAAAAATCTCTTTATATACAAAATACAAATTTCATCGTGTGACTAAACAAAACGAACCGAGTCGAATAAATAAAAAGTAAGAATAATCTAAGGGGGGGGGAAGAGGGGGGGGGGGGGGGGGGGGGGGGGGATCCATAATGAATGAGGCAGCTTCATTCAGTCTTTTGTCAGAGGAACTGTGAAACTGATTTTCACGCTCTTTTCTGCTTCATCACTCTACAAATTGTAAAATTGACTTTTCACCTCAGAGACAAGAACAAAAACCAAAAACAAAACCTGCGGTAAGAACCGGACTGAGACGGGGGGGGGGGGGGGAGTGGGGGGGGGGGGGGGGGGGGGGGGGGGGGGGGGCAAAGTGCAAAGGTCTTTTGGAGAAATACACAGAATAAAAAGTTACTAAAGAAAAGACATTAAATTAGTGTTGTTGACGATCCGTCAGCTGAGGCTCGGTCATAAGGCAAACAGTGATTCTCAGTCTTGTCCGGGAGACAGTGGACACACTGTCCCCCACCTCTGTCCATGTGTGGACACACTGTCCACCACCTCTGTCCACCGCCTGTGTCCATGTGTCCGCAGCTCAGTAGATGCCCGGCACGAAGCTGCGGAAGCCGAACGCCGCGTCCTGCCGCAGGAAGCCGCAGTCGTCCGGCGCGCCGGGGCTGCCCGGGCTGGAGGCGCAGTAAGCCGGGGAGGAGGAGGACGAGGAGCCGCTGCAGCTCCAGGAGCAGGCGTCGCTGCCGGGACTCGGGGCTTCGCCGAGGCACGCGGCGCTGAGCAGCAGCGCGGGCTCGCCGCTGCGGCCCGTCTGCAGGTCTGCGATGCGGATGGTCTCCGACAGGGCCCAGATGTAGTTGTGCGCAAAGCGCAGCGTCTCGATCTTGGTGAGCTTGGTCTCGTCGGGGAAGGCGGGCAGGACGCCGCGCAGCTCGTCCAGCGCGTCGTTCAGGTTGTGCATGCGGTTCCTCTCGCGGTCGTTGGCCTTCAGCCGCCGGGTCTTCTTCACCACCGGCACGGTGGCGTCGCTGCGGCCGCGGCCGCGGCGCCGCTTCTTCTGCAGCTGCAGCTGCGGCTGCTGCTGCTCGGGCGGCGGGGACGCGCAGCGCGGCGCGCGGGGCTCCTCGTCGTCGGTGTGCGGGAAGAAGTCGCAGCTGTTGCTGTCGATGTCGGAGTAGACCGGCTCCATGGTGAGGTGGGCGGTGTGCGGTGTGCGGGCGGAGAGGCGCGTGCAGGATGCAGCAGGTGACCTCAGATCTACCTGGAGCAGGAGGATGGAGACGCGTTTCTGCTCGGAATCAGCTCGTGCGAGCCGGTGAGCCTGGCACACGACCGGCCTCAGCCCGCTTATATACCGGCACCGGACAATGACCGGCCCCCTGCGACCCGTCCCCCCGGCGGAGCGGCGGGGGAGGAGGGGGAGCGGTGCGGCAGGTCTGCCCCGTGCCACCGCAGCCTCATTAACATAATGACGCCTGCGGAGAAGCGTGCCGCTGACCACGGCCAGCCAATCAGAGGCAAGCAGCGGCCACGCGAACGACACGCACGACACCACCTCCACCCACCCCCCACCCCCCGCCCCCAAAGAGAGAGAAAAGACCAAACCCACTTTCAGAGTTTAAAACTGAAAAGATAAAAACAGAGAAAGAAAGAAAAAGAAGAGGCAGGGACCCCCACCCCCACCCCCCACCGGGCGGAGACACGCTCCGGAGAATTCACCCATCCTGTTAACACCCATCCATCCATCCATCCATCCCTCCTCCATCCATCCATCCATCCCTCCCTCCATCCCTCCTCCGTTAACGCAGTAGGAGAGAGGAGCAGCGGGAGGAAGAGTCGACCTGAGTCTCATCAGATGAGATTCAGTTTTACTGAACTGAAAAGATAAAAAAAGAGCAAGAATGAAAAAGAAGAGGCAGGGACCCCCACCACCCCCCACCCCCACCCCCCACCGGGCGGAGACACGCTCCGGAGAATTCACCCATCCTGTTAACACCCATCCATCCCTCCCTCCATCCCTCCTCCATCCATCCATCCCTCCCTCCCTCCTGCGTTAACGCAGTAGGAGAGAGGAGCAGCGGGAGGAAGAGTCGACCTGAGTCTCATCAGATGAGATTCAGTTTTACTGTCACTGAACAGGATCCGACGACAGAGCCATGAGCGCGTGCTCTGTGTTTCCTGATGTTTTCATACATAAACGTTTCAGATCTGGTCAGATGTCAGATGAATATCTGAGGTCACAGTAAAAGATCAGGTGGAGAATAATAATGATGATGATAATAATAATAATAATGATGATAATGATAATAAGCCATGAAGCTTCAGTGTTTCTCCTCCACCTGAGACAAACATCATGTTAAATAAATTATTTAATGATATCATGTGTTTTCTTTGCAGTTTTTTGTTTGTTTGTTTTTGATAATGTCTCTGTGTTATCAATAAAGTTAATTTGCTGTTTCTGCTTGGGGCCAATCAGAGCTCTGATTGGTTCTCAGGCGTCCAGGCAAGAGTCACCTCATTAATGTTCAAAAGAAAAATGATGTGTTTAGTATCATCATTTACATAGCTCGATATGAAATAAACAGCCCCTCCAGAGTAAAACAATGATATCAGAGCAGAGCAGTAAATGAAAGACAGGTCTTTTTAATATGTAAATAATTGTGCAGAATTGGTTTGGAGGGTAAGAAAAGTTTTCTCTGCTGGGGGGGTGGGGCTGCACCTCGGTGACCTCGGGGTCAGCGTGCAGTTAGACTATAGACATTTGTGTGGAGCAGCAGCAGCGGCGTGGTTCTGACACTGAACCACGAGAAGCGAGATTAAAAATGACCCTGATCGCTGGCGTCTGCTCGCAGGTCATTTTCATCCCGACTGTTTCGCTTTACCGAGTCTGGCTTTTTGTTTGTCCTTTAATGTCCTCAGGCAGCAGCAGACCCGTCCCCACGCTTCCAGTTCTCTTTAAGTGTTTTTTAAAGACATCTTTATGAGACAGGCATACGATTTTCCATTAATTATTCTATTTATTCAGTTTGCAGCTCAGCGGAGAAGAAGCAGAGACCTGCAGAGTCTTTCTGCTGTGGGGGGGGGGCAGTCATTTATAAATAATTACACAATGTTTAGAGTCTTCAGGCATGTATAATATATCAAAGCGATTATAAGGTGAATTGTTCCATTGTGGCCGTCCGCCCTGCACTTCTTTTCACTCCTCTCCTGATTTGTTCCTCGTCCAAATTCAGCTCCTCTGGCCTTTTGTGCTGCTTTCTTTCTGCCTCAGCCACTCTATTGGAGTCATTCTCATTCAAATGGGCCTCAGCAGGAACAAAACCAAACCCAGGCTGCACACAAATCATGTGAGCCCCGGCCGCAGGGCCGGCACAAGCCTGTGTGAGGCCCCGACAACAACAAGTCTGCAGGGCCCGAACCCAGATTAAAAAATAAAACCTGTAGAACAGCGTAAGATTCAATATTTCACATCATCCCTGGATGGAATAAAGATAAAAATCAGGAGAGGAAGCAAGAAGAGTGTTCAGACAAAGAAAGAAAAGGAAGAAGTGAAGGTGCAAAAAACCCAAAATCAGATAAATCTCATCTACACACAAAAAATGACCAAAAAATGAGAAAGAGAAAAACGAATAAAATTGTAAAATGAGAATAGATAACAAAACAAGAAATTTAGTATTTAGAATCTGCAAAAACAAAGAAAGAAAAAAGAAAGAAAGATTCAACATTTGTTTTAATTAAAATTTGACAAAATAGTTCATTTAATAATTAATTATAATAATAATTATTTTTAAAAACACAGAATGTTTTTTTAAATAATTTTGATGTTTACTTTGTGTCCTTGAAAAATCTTCACTCACAAGTAAACGCACAAACTCACATTTTTGTATTTCTGTCTTATTTGCTGCCCAAACGCAAACCAGTCTCAGCTGTTAGTGTGACCCTGAACGCCTCACTCACTGCCTGCTGTGTTACAGTGACTCTGTCACACAGTTTTCAACTACACAACTGCATGTCACAGTATGATTGACAGCAGTGTGTGTGTGTGTGTGTGTGTGTGTGTGTGTGTGTGTGTGCGTGTGAGGCAGGTTTCTTTTACAGCCTCCTTCACTTCAAAGTGATCAAACAGCTTGTTGCTTGTTGTCAAAGTGAACGGAAACGTTCCACAGCTGTGATTTTATTGGCTGAGAGCTGACGAACATGTGGGTGGGCACAATTTAAATTTACATTACATGGCCAGAAGTTTGTGGACAAGCTGCTCTTCTGTTTTTATCTCTGGCTGCTGTATTGAACCTTTTGTTCACCATGTGACACGTTGGAGACGTCTCCAGGTGAGGACATGGTCACTGGTGATGATTTGTTGGTTGTGTTCAAACTGCTGCTGTGACTCAGTGATGTGGCTGCCATGTCCACATACTTATGGCCATTCAGTGTCACTTTCTTTGTGTTTAGTCATAGAAGATTTGTGTTTGTGTCATGGACACTTGAGGGATTTTTCAAAATAACAAACTTTGGGTGGGTGCAGTGGGGCGGGGGTTGACCACAGGGGGTGGGGGGCAGAGTGAGAGGTCTGTCCGGGGCAAAGCTCTGACAGGATTAAGTCTCAGCGACACGAGATGTGATTGAATTTCAATGAAGTGAAACACGTGAGAAAATGACACAGAATGAAATGAACCAAAGCCCCCACACCCCTCACACACACACACATACACACACACACATTAGCTCCAGTGTTAAAGAGAAGAAAAAGAAGCTGGAGGACTCTCGAGGAAACTGAGGAAACAAAAACAAGTGATTGAGCTGAAGGGGAGAAAAAGTTTAATCTGCTCAGACTGCGATTAACACTGCTTTTAATCCTGTAACACACTGTGAACACAATCTGTCACTGGACTGACACAATGTGACAACATGAACATCACATCAACCCTCCGGTTTCTGTCCAACAGCAGATGTCTCATCATGTCTCCGTCACAAGAAGACGAGGTTCTGGACCTGATCAGAGGACAGAACATCTCTAACCCGTGACCTCAGACCTGTGGACGGAGACACATCTTTACAGTGGACACATCATGGCAAACTCCTACCAATAGATGGTCTGACTGTGGATGTAGAGAGGAACCTTCACCAGGAACCAGGAACCTGTGAAGGAACCTGTACTGCAGAGGTTCCTTTGGGGCGGGGCTGGTAGTCTGAACACTCTGATTGGTCGGCTGCTCCAGCGTTTGACTTAAGCTGCCATTTTTAACACATCAACAAGAAGCAATCATAAGACAGGTGCAGCGGTGATGACGTTTCACTGAGCAGAAGAAGCTCCAGAGGACAACCTTTGCATCAGCGCCTCCTGCAGGTGGAGGTGGAACAGCTTACATCCAATCTCCTGCAGACCACTGACCACCTGAAGAACCTGTGAGTTCCCTGGCTGGAGACTGGAGACAGCAGCAGTTTGTTTCAGCCTTCATTCTCTAATCTGAAGGAGACAAACACAAGCAGCTTCATGATGAACCACAGTGAGAAGACTTAGACTTAACTTTATTTATCCCTTGGGATGACTCCTTCAGGGAAATCCAAGAAGATGAGGTGAGCAGGGAAAGAAGGGGACAGTGTAAAGTCTGGAATAACCCTTTAACTACGAGTGTGATTTCATCATCATCATCACCTTTTTAAGGTGGAATGATGTAACGTTCAGCTTTGTCTTCTCCTCAGTGTGTTGAGTCAAACTCCATGAGGCGTTCAGTGTCCCACCAGTGACCGGCCTTTTCAGGTGCTGTGTGTTCTGGTCGTGCTGTTGCCATGGCGTCCGCCGGCTGCAGATAAACCTTCGGCCCAAACTGTTGCTTTTGTAGCTGCTAATGCAGGATAAACTGGAGGTAAATTATAGCCCAGAGCAAACAGCCACAGACAAGTGAATAGGAAGCTGCTGCTCCCAGAATGCAGCGGCAGATTGATGGAGGTGGAGGGCGGCGGGTTGAGGCCGCGCTGTGACGGTGGCAGCAGCATTCACGCCGCTGATTCACGGCAGAGTTCCATTACATTAAAACCTTCCTGGACAACAAGATGGCTGTGAGCGCAGGGGAAGATATTCATAACGGCAGACAGACGGGACAAAGGACTGTATTTGACCGCTGTTTGTGTTTGTGTGCAGAGACGTGATGGAGGAGGACGAGGTGTTTACTGAAGCATCACTCCTCAACCAGCAGCTTCTAAAGCCAAACTCACAGCCGACAGGAGCCTTCTGCTGCCGCCGCCGCCGCCGCCGCCCACTGTCAGGAGACGTTTCTCCTCATGAGCACATTGTTCCTCATATTCCATCTGAAGATAAAACACCTGTCAGTGTCATGTGACATGAACGGCAGGAAAGTCAGAACAAGTTGATCTGAAAATGAAACGAAAATAACAAAACACAAAGAGGATGAGCGTTTCTCCTGGAGTCAGACGTCTGAGAGGGCGAGCCAGGTTGGGTTGCAGTTGCAGAGCTCAGAGAGAGAGAGAGAGGAGGCCATATGGTTTAGAGTGCAATAACTTGAATTTGCTCCAACAAAGGAGTAATTGAGAAGAGGAGAAGGATCTGTGAGTCTTGACTCAACAAAGCTGAGAAGACTTCTTTCAGCCTAATGAAGCTGTTGTCTGGGTGTGGTGGTGGAGGTGGTGGTGGAGGGGGGTGGGGGTGGGGTGAAGGGCTGAGTAGGCTGAGCTGCACTGGACGTGATTTGTCATACAATCTGAATCTTTAGGGCCACAGCAGAGACACCTCCTCTCCATATGTCTGCTTCGTTTGCATCTGAAAGCGGGGTGGGAGGTGGGGGGTGAGGGGGGGGGGTCAAACTGCCTCCATCATCAGGTTTTAGGATGTTTGTGTTTCTTCAGCAGAGAAAATGAAACTTCACAGAATCAAAAATGAATGAAAAGAGAACACAAATACACTGTGACCAACACGGTTTCTGTATAAAAATTTGTGCTTTTATTTCCTCACTCATTATTCAGAGGAAACTGAAGTGAAGTGGCGACTGATACAAACACGTGACGACAAAAACAGACAAAACAGACAAAACAGAGAGGAAGAAGAAGAACAGTGTGATGGAGACGATGAACAAAGGGAAAGAAAGAAGGAGTGGGGATTAGATGAAATGAGAGGATGATCTACAGCAGCCTGTGAGCAGAGTGTGTAACGATGATGTTTGTTGTTTATGATCATAAACAAATGAATGAATCTCTCATTCTCCGCCATGTGGTTCATATTCAACATGGACGTTTGTTCAGGATAGAATGAGATGACCTCAGCTCATATTCTGATCCAATCACAGCTGCTTATTCTCAGTCAGGTGTTGTTAACGCTTCCTGTCAGTAACAGTTCCACTGCGTCATCGCTCCAACTAAACAAATCCATCACTCTTTCTCCTACAGAACATCTTCTGTTGCTGAGCAACCAGCTGCTTCCTGTTTACACCTGGACAGTCATGTGATGCGTGTTTACAGGTCTTCATGTGGACCTGTCTGAATTAGAGGTTCAGCTGTGGCCTGTACAGACTTTGTGCGTTTTGTGTTCATTGTTGTCAGAGGTTGTGTGTGACTCTGTCTGAGGCATTGTTGTTTTCTGTCTTCACACAGGAGGAAAAAACGCTCGCGCAGATCTTCATGATGATGATGATGATGATGATGATGATGATGATGATGATATGCAGATGGAATGAAGGGGGAGGTCCTGACACTGACACGAGGGTCGTGACCCGATGGCTCTTTGCAGACATCTGTAGCTGCTGCACATTCACTGACATTTTCTTCTGTCCAATCAGGTCTCTGGAAGAATGTGTGACCTGCACCCCTGAGGCCACACCCCTGCGCCTGTGTGACGCACACACTCATCTACATGCATGACTGTGGCTGTGCTGTGTCTGACCTGATACAATAAGCACAGCACTGATTTATGGACACTGTCTTTGTGTCTCACATACTGAGACACTGACTTCCTGTCAGACTGCCATCAGCTCACACTCTGCTGCCCCCTGCTGGCTCAGGGTATGAACTGCTCCTCACAGTGAGGACACATGGACTCATCCAGTGAAGTGCTGACAAACACCACTCTGAATATGCACTGGACTGAGCTCACTGTTATTTTCACAAACAGAACATTCGCTGATTCAGGGTCAGAAATCAAACCTCCGCCTCACACACACAAATAAAACAGAGGAGAATAAAACCGGGACCAGTGATTGTTTATCAAAAGAGCTGATGGATGAACAGATGGAGACTTACGTTCACTTACACTCAATCTGATTCAGTTTGGATAAGAGTCAACATTGCCACCTGCTGGATACAGTCCGTGTGTGCACATAGTCAATATAAAGCTGATGTTCCGTTAACGTCTTTGTCTCATGTCACGGTGTCTTTCTGTAGCATGTGGACTGGTCCATGTTCGTGTCTGGTTACACACTGTAAACTCTGATCTCGCTCTCAAACACACAAGTGAACATTTGTTGTTCACATGACCAGTGACTGGACCTGGATCCGGAGCCGTCCCCACATCGGCCCAAAACGTGACATGACAACAGCAGATGTAAAGTTTTCTCCATAAACATTTATTCTCAAGTTTAAGAAAAAATAGATTTTTTTTTACAACTTTTTTTCTTTATATGACTTTTTATACAGTACTTTCTGTGCAATTCAAAACGCTCGACACAAACATCAGTTAATGAGGCAGCAGAGAGAGAGAGAGAAATGGCTGCTCTGAGGACATGCAGGGACAAAAGAGCACCACGGACACTTGAAGACAAAGAATGCAGAAAAACTGAACAAGCACAGAACTCGATCTAAACTGGATCAATGAAACCAAACAGAAAGTGCTGAGAATAAAACTAAAGCTGAGGAAACATCAAATTCTAACAAACCAGTTTGTTTTCAGTCAACACACACACACACACACACACACACAAAGCTCTCAGGTACATTCAAAGTGTGCAGACGTGTGTGGAAAGTGTGGAATAGTTCCGTAACCAACGGTAACAGTAATCTGCAGGTGAACGTGTATAAGGATCATAACTTTGGCAACACATCAGGTTGAAGAACACATGAAATAGGGCAGACATCTTGTTGATGATGTCACAGTGTGGGCTGGAGGGGGCAGGGCAGGTCAGGGTCACATGATGTGTTTCTCGATGCCCGGGGTGAACTCCTTGGCGTTGGGGTTCAGGCTGCTGTTGGTCTGCAGAGAAGAAGAAGAAGTAGTAGGACACTGGTTGTTATTCTAGAGAGAAACTCCTGGAACGCTGTGAGTTATGACACCTGAGAAGGTCACGCTCAGGCTGAAGTAGATGCATCTTAGCGTCACTGACGCACACTGAACTCACCAAGACGTCAAAGTCTGTGTCTGCGTGGACATCTGTGTCCAGAAAGAGCAGGCTGAGCTGCTCCTGCATCTGAGTGATGCTCTGAGAGGGGAGGTCTCTGGACGGGATAAACCACTCCCTCTGCTCCTCCTCCTCCAACATCTCCTGGAAACAACACTCGATAAACTCCTCCTCCAGCAGCTCCTCCTCCACCTGCACACGCGTCATGCAGACACACACACACACACGTTAACCAGTGAGAGAGTCAGTGTATGCTCTTCCTCTCAGACATCTGCTTCTTACTGAGTAACATATAACATGTGTTCTAAACATGTCTGCGATTATTTAGGTACGTGTGTGTGTGTGTGTGTGTGTGTGTGTGTCACAGTGAGAGAACAGGAAACTGGTGTGAGACTGCTTGTGGGCGTGACCAGGACCTGAAACGCCCCCTTCTTCATCCTCTTCTTCTGTTGTTTTAATGGCAGGTGTAAAACAACTGTTCAGTTGTTATGTCACATCATCGCATCGCATATTATTGGTCTACATGACCCCACGTCACATCCTGTCCCCGCTGTGACCTCTTACATCAGTGAGGGGGTGATAAGGTTCTATTCTACCCGGGTCACAGGGATCCGCCTCGGACACGCCCCCTTCCTGTTTTAGCCTCTGACCCGTCACGTCATGTCACCTGTGCGTTGTTGACCCTTGTCCTTCACAGTAAACAACGCTGACCCGGGTCCTGTCCCCCTCAGCTGTCCCCCTCAGCTGTCCCTCTGCTGTCCCCTCAGCTGTCCTCCAGCCTCACCTGCCTGTTGAACTCCTCCTCGTTCTCCATCCACATGTACTCGGCGAACGGGTTCTCCTCGGAGCCCAGCTGGCTGCTCAGGATCAGCTCCCCGCCGATCGTCACGTTCGGGGCGGAGACGTTGCTGAGACTCGGGTCCTTCATCTCCAGGACTCTCCCGGACACACACACACACACACACGATCGGCCGCCGGTCGCTCGAACACCTGCGGGACAGAAGGAGCTGTTAAACCCGTTAAATCCCGTTAAATCGGACGGTGTGAAGGGCGGCGGGGGACGTCAGTGACTCTGCTCTTTTCAGTCACCAGAGAAGAAGAGACGAGGAACATCCGGACAAACACACCGCTACACGAACATGGCGGCTCGTACCTGACGAGCTGCGGAACAGAAGAAGGAGACGATCAACTCTCAACTCTACACCGACTGTAATGGCCGCGCTGCCCCTGTTTGTTTACATCAGTGACGTCACTCCCTGCCCGCCTCCGATTGGACAAACCTCCTGCTACCTTCAAGTACACTACGACCCACTGAAACTAAAGGAACCGGAGCGTCGGAATGCGCCGTTACTGACTGGCTTTGTTCAAAAGTCACAGAGCTGTCGTCCAAAACTGCTGAATGTAAAATCACTGAGTTTCTACAGAAATATTCCGTGTTAATTATTTGCTCACATATTATAAAAACGTTACATATTATGCAAACTTTTAAAATAGCATTGTAAATATTTTACTACTTACTTACTACTATTTTATTAAGTTTACAAAAGCGATGCTAAATGTTTCTTTCCACAAAGTACATGATACTGTTGAATAATAATTAGCCAGATGCGTTCATGTGTAATTCAATCACCTCAGTCTGGAAATTAACAAGTACAAAAGACAGTCAACAAGAAAAACACATGTTCAATCAATATATGACATCAGAATATAGGAAGAGTGAGTGTCCGTGAACAGAGTCCAACCAACAGGTCCAGTGAAGACACATATCTTTAGGACATATTTGTCCCTTGTGTATTTTCTCCATCTGCCACAGCAATGTCCAACCTGTTTTCTTGTGAAGGTGACATCTTCCATTCATAAAATATATTCTGTAACTCAAAAATGTTCCATAGTTATTATTCAGCATGACTCATTTATACACATTACAAACGTTCAAATGGTCTCGAAGGCAGCACTGTAGTCCGGAAGTCGAAAGTGTTTATGTTTTTTTTCATATGAATGAAACATGACGATACGCAAAGTCTCGCGATATCGCTTTGTTCTCGTGAGGTTTCACTCATGCGTTTTCGTGTGCAGTAGCAAGTGAAGCTAGCTTTGAGCCGCACTTCAAAGAAAACGGTTGTAAGTATTTTATTGGCACATTTAAATAGACTTTATACATATGAGCTTATTTATTCATAGTGTGTACATTAAGAAAGTCAGAGGAGCAGAAAATATGTACGTACCACGTTATGTGACGAGTGCCATTAGCATGTAGAAGTAGGCTAATGCTATTAGCAGGCGATGGACGTTAATGTTAGCCTGGGCATTCTGAGAGCGGCCTCCGGATAAAATGAAAAACAATTAGCTAAATTCTGCTACTGTAGTAATGGAACTCGATGCGTAGATTAATCTGCTTATAGTTCGATTTGCTAACATAGGTATGAAAGTCGAGTCAGAGGCTTTAAACCCAGTGAATTATTGCGCCGTTAGCTTAGCTGCTAGGAAGGCTCTGTCCTCGTTTATGCTAAAGCTTTGGTAAAAAGCACAATATTGGAACGTTTTTAAATGTTTGGGCTTCAGTCAGTGTATCTGTGTGAAACTGCTCTTCAGAGTTCCTGTGGGTTTCGACAGTCCTGTTAAGACACCGATTTATAGTATGAGAAGAAGTCGGAAGTTGTTACGGTTTCTGAATATAATCGATGTCAGAGAAAGTGTTTCAGACCTCTAATGGTCGGTTAACGTATATGTGGACCTGAAATAAAACCGGTGAATCAGTTTTCCGCAGCTGATCAGCAGGTGGTGTTCGATAAATGGATTAAATTATCAGTAAAATGAGTGGTGAACCTGCAGAAACTCTGTGTAGGTAATAACAATCACATGTTTGTGAGAAGTTCAAAGTAATACAGTGTTGTATTTGGTCCAGTGACTCGTCCATTTTGAAAACACACAGTAGGTATGACTCTTGTTTCTGTGGGGACAGTGATGCTACATTTATCAACACATTTGAGAGACACACGTGTTTGTTTACAACCAAATGTTAATAATTTAAATTAGTGTGAAGATGTTGATAAAGTGTCTGTGAGGAGGAATGTATGGTTTGGTGGGGGGGCACAGACATCTCACCTTCATGGGTCTTTAAACATTTCTGGCTGTTAATGTCAAAGCGATTTATAATATTAATCCCTGATGTTTTGCTCAGATATCCAGAGTGTCTCTTTGCTCTCTGATATTTCAGTCACCCTCTGATTATATCAGTCCATTTTCTTCCTGCTTGTTTGCAGTGGATTTCTTTAAATTCTTTTCCTGTCTTATTTCCTAGCCGTCTTTAACTGCCTGTCAAGTCCAAGTAATTACACCTGTCATCAGTTCTGGTGACCGTTAATGAATCACAGTCATTTTTCTTCCTCTTACATGCCTCTGTGGCTCAGTACCTCAACGTCGACTTCTATTTTCATAGTGGAGGCAGCTTTTGAAGAATGTCTCTACCTCATTGTGTTTCAGCAGAAGTAAGACATTCTCCAGAGGAAGAGGAGTTCCACTTCACTTTGACCAGCTTTACTTAGACTGATGATAACTTCACCCAGTCCTTTTTAAACAGACACTACTTTAGTAGCCTTCATCATCCTTTATCTTGACTCAACTGTGCTGTGGCGCATAGAAGACTGCTGCTCCACTTTATGACATCATGTCTCAGAAGTCACAGTCAGACGGTGGTCAGAAACACTTCGCTGTTGGCCGGGGGCTCCTGGCTGCCGCAGAGACCTTGAACTTCAACATGAATGACCAGCGATCCAGTCGGCAGATGGGGGGCATGTCCTCAGGTGTTGGGGGGGGCGGACGTGGTATGGAAGGCCAGGACAGCAGCCTTCAGATGCCCCGGCACGGTGGTAGCTCCAATCTTGGCAGCACCATGAAACTGTTTGCCAGTTTGGGGCTGTCCCCATCAGACCTGGACGCTCTGGCTGAAATCCCTGAGGAGGAAATCAGCGTGGAGACTCTGCCACACATCCTTATGCAGCTAAAGAGTCGCAAGGGGGATACAGGAGAGAGGCGGGTGGCATCCTCCATGTCCTCTGATGCTGGGTATCGAGGAAGCAGCGACAGCTGGGACGACATGGGGAGGATGGGCAGTGCTGTTGGTCAGAGTTCAGCCCGGGCCCAGACCTCTGCAGACTTTGGGTTCAGTTCCCTTCAGGAAGTCTCCTCTAGCCGAGGCTACAGCTTAAATTACAGCGGCATTGGCAGTGGGGGTGAGAGCAGAGAGAGGCAGTTTTCTGAGCTTCCCCGCCATGATTCCTATGGTAGGCTTGGCATGGGAGCGCCATCATCGGATGCTGTCTTTATGCAGAGGAGGATGGGCTCCCCATCCAACGGAAAGGTCCAAGACTTTTTGGGAGTCATGCCCTCCATGTTCCCTCATGTGTGCGCTCTTTGTGACTTTGATGTTCATTCCACCATGGTGAGTACCGTCAAGCCTCCTTCTTCTTTTCTTCTCGGACTAATTTATAATGATTCTGTTCAGATACCTGAGCTCAGTTCAAGTCCTCTGTCCACGTCAGTCAGTGGCAGGTGATAATCACCTGTCCAGTTTCCAGTGGCTGGAGGTCCAGTTTGCATCATGTAAATTCCTTGTTTCACTCACCTTATCGCATGCACTATATCTTGATTTTCTTACACTAAAGCTCTCCGTAATGTCAGATCTTATTCTCATCAGTCATCCAGACAGATAAAGCTAAAGTCTGCCCAGAAATCCACTTCTTGACACCTTCAGTTCACATTTAAATCAACACTATCGCACAAACACCGAAGCCTCAGTACCAGCATTCGTTCAGATCAGGGGGTCACAATATGGAGAAAGAAAATTATTGACAGTTTATTAGCTGATGTTCATTTAATAGGAAAACAAAGAAATCAGTTTGATCTGTTCAGATTATTTTGAAAGCGTTTTCCCCCACACACAGCCTCTGCTCTGTGACCATGGTTGACCCTGTTTGTTTCCTAACTGAGCAGCAGCTGCAGGAGGAAAAAAGACAGGGTTGAAAAATTTGACCCCTTGTCAAGTTATCGAAAATAACATAAGGTCGTCCTTTAATATCCTTAAACCTTTAACACGCTTTTCACAAACTGACTCCAGTCAGTCTGTACAGTCACTTGTTAATGAGAGAATCTGTCGTTCAATCAAACTGAACCCCGTCAGCTGTTTTACTTCGACGGGCTCATCGTCATAATAATGATTTAGCCAGTTGTAGGCACATACGTAGCCATAGCAACAGAAATGGCTCGATGTAGCTTCACTCACAGCACTTGAGATCCTTTGAACGCTGAGTCTGTTGAAAGGTTTGACTCAAATAGCCAGGGCTTCTTGGTTAAAACAGTGTTTAATGTTTTGGTGAACTGTTCCTTTCACAAAGCTTGTGTTAAGTATTAGTAATGGTGTTTGTTTGCGTAGGAGTGGAACCAGCACATTAACGGACTTCGACATGCTGAAAACAGACGACTGCTGCTGGACATGTGAGTCACTGATGGACATCACACATGTTTGTGCTCTCTTGGATGTAGTGTTGGTAAAATGTTGTGTTGTGTTCAGGTACCCAGAGTGGGACCCTGGAATGGCCTCTGTCAGAGGGTGAGACACACACACAGACATACACACATACACACAAAGCAGCAGTCATTGATCCACTGGTTCAACAGTGACGGCTGCAGCTGAAGCTTCAGTCTGTTTAATAACTGGGTGACTCTCTGCTCCAGTGGGGGGACACAGGAGACCCCCAACCTGTCTGCAGGTCTGCTCGGGCCTGCCCCCATGTCCTCATCTCGGTCGGCAGGAGGGATGTCCTCCAACTGGGGTAAGAGACACGAGTAGTTGTTATTTTTCTTCTCTTTCTTCTTTTTGCGTCTCCTCCTCATGATTTGTCACCTGCCAGCTCAGGACCTTTGCTGTTCACAGTGTGAAGCAGGAGATGTGATGTTTACTGTCAGTGGGTTTTTCTTGTCAGGGGGAGGTGGAGATCCTGGTCTCTCAGGAAAGAACAAGCTTGGACAGAATAAGGTCAGTCTCCACTCTCACGTTATTGATTACTGATCCTGAAGATTCCTAACGGGTTTCATCGCATCAGCCTAATCTTAAATCTGATAAATGCTCAAGGTTTCTGTGTGTCTGCATTGATGATTATGTTGTTTGTCTTCAGCTGAGGAGCAGAGTGGTGGTGGTGAAATACACCAGGAAACCTCTCAGCAACAAGACTCTGTTTGCCTTCGCTGAGCCGTTCGGCTGCCTGAGGGAGCACCTGGTCCTGAGCAACAAGGCAAAGAAACCGATCTCGCCTGGGCACAGTTCAGACATGTTCCACTCAGGTGCTGAAATATCAGCGTGGCATCTCACCTGAAAATCTTTGTCTCCACCAGGCCTTCTTAGAGATGGACAGTCACGAGGAGGCTCAGGACATGGTGAATTACTACAACCAACATCCACCTACTCTGTATGGCAAACCCATCAGCATCTACCTGTCCACTAGGCTGATGGCCATCCAGGTAATGTTTTATCTAATGATGATGTGTCGTCATGTGATGTCGAAGACATTCCTCACCCTCAAACGCACTGACGCTCGTTCGTAATTGACCCACAGAAGGAAGATCGTCAGATGCCCAATATGGCAGTGGACAGATCTTTTATGGAGACCAAAGGACAGGACAGCCAGGTGGTCTTCTTCTCCAACCTGCCCAGAGAGGAAGAGAAGAAAAAGGAGCTGCTGACCATCGCTGGACGCTTTGGCACTGTGGAGAAACACCTGTTCTTAACTGACCAGGTAAATTGTCTCATCAATGGTTTAGATTTGGAATAGACCTTTTCACTTATTGAGTTCTGACTGTTGGTAATTGACTCTGTTGAATGTGTCCCTGCTCTGTGTCAAGGCGTTTGTCCAGCTGGGGACCCCACAGGACGCAGAGATGCTAGTGAAGTATTACACCGTCAACCCCCTCATCATCAAAGGCCGACCCATACGCCTCAACATCTGCGCCAAGTACAAAACACTGAAGTGAGTCTGATTTCTGTCTGACACAGAGACAGACAGAGAGACAGGTCACCAATGTTGTAGCAGGTTTTGCTCATACAAACTGTTGTCAGTTATCACCACTATGGTTCTTCTATTCGAACAGCTCTGTTTCATTCATTCATTTGTTTCTGTCTCTGAAATTTAAGTTCAAAGCTCACTATCACACTCATTATAGCACTCACACACAGAACATGTTTTCTCACTGAGCTTCCTCTCTGTGTCAGTGTGAACCGCCGGCAGGGTGGAGACAGCCGCAGCCCCAGGGGCAGCAGAGCAAACACCTCCTCCTCCAGCTCTGGATCCAGGACCTCTGCCGGCCCCAAAACCACCTCCCCCAAAGCCCCATCCATCTCCAGGGTCAAAGCAGAGAAGAAGAATAAGGAGGAGAACAAAGCTGAGGAGAAACCTGCCACAGAGGAGGGGGAGGAAGAGGCGTGTGAAGTGATGGAGGGAGAGGAGAGTAAGGGGGAGGAACAGGAAACCAATAAAGATCATAAGGTGGAGGAGCCAGAGGTTTCATTGTCTGTGGAGGAATCATTAGAGGAGTCTTCAGGAAATGTTCAAGAGGAGGAGGTGAGGAAACTGAATGAAAAGATTTACCCAAAACCTGTGTCTGTAAATTAAAGTGTGAGATGTTTTGCAGACCCTGGATGATGGTGTTGATATCAGCAATGACACTCCTGCAATGGTGGGTGGGGCTGAAGGTGAGGCCGAGTCACAAGGACCAACAGAGACTGAAGCCTCAGCTGACGGACACGAACAAACAGAGGAACCAATAGTAGAACCAGGAGAGAGCTCAGATGTGGAGGGGGAGACACCTGCTGATTTGGTGAGAGCTACAATGAGGTTTTGTTCACCTCGCTTCTGATCCTCTGATTTGTCCGTTGTTGATCTGTTTATTGCCAGTTGGCAGAGACGCATCAGGAAAACAGCCTTTACATTCATTATCACCACCGTCTGCAACATTTCTCTGATACCCAGTAGATAAACTCACATACATGTTCATCTGAGAAACGTGGTCCATTCAGAGCCTGCTCTGAAGCTTTTCTGTGTCACAAAATCTCATGAGCAGACTGAAAACTCCTGATGGTTTTATATGACACTGATCTTTGACCTTGATGAATTGTGCCTTTTGTGATGCTTGTGTTCCCACAGGTTGATCAGGACTTCTTGGAGAACATGGAGGACTTTGTGACTTTGGATGAAGTGGCAGACGATGAGGATGAGGAGCTTAGAGACTCTGACACCATCGGTACCTGATCCCTGGTTAAATATGTTAAAATGAGTCACAGGCACCAGTTCATATTTTACAATGTGGTTGTTCCACAGTTTACCTGCATCAGCTTCATCATTAAAATTTAGCTGCACTTTAATGTGTTAGGCTGCGTCTGAATGAAACCTGTGGTTTGTGTTTCTTCTCTGCAGACAACACGAGGAGGGGGGTATGTATCCATCAACCACTCACTTTCTCTTTCTCATACATTTATACTCTGTGATTGAATGTGCTGACCACAGCTGGAATGGAGCAGAAACAGCTACATTTGACTTGATATAACTATGTGTACATGGTCCAAATTATAGACTTAATCAAATGACAGACAAAAAAAGAATCCTGTTGGGTTTTTTTTCGGAATCCTCTGCTGTGACAGAAGCTGCAGCTTTATCACTGAGACACTGATGGATACCTATGTCTGGAGATGTGTTGTTTTTAACCTTTGTTTTCTCAGGGTCTGAGGGTGGTGCACATCTTGGGTTTCAGACGAGGTTACAACTTCTTCAATGAGTTGCTGGGACTTGCCAAACCTTTCGGGGAAGTGGTTAAGCACCTGGTGCTGGACTTGAGACCTGAGGTACGCCTGACAGCAGACAGTGTTTTTGGTAAACAGGGTTCAGATGCAGCTTGTGCCTGAGCTGAACACACAGGGCTCAGACGAGTGCTCGTTCACCTTGACATGCTGGAGGCAGGAACAGGGGCGGAAGTGCCCTTTTCGATTGCTGACTTAATGACTTTGATTGGCTGTCTGGACGCCGACTCACTCCGTCATGGAGTTCTATTGCACCAGGCACAAATGTTTCCTCGAGCCAAGGAAGGACTGCTGAATATTTGTTGGTCAAAGGTCACTGTGCGCTCATTAAAGTAGACCAAGACTGAGATGTTCATTCTCTGTTGGCAGCAGTGGTGACCTGTTCTGTGTGTGTGTGTGTGTGTGCGCCTCACCAGGCATTCCTTCAGTTTGCCACAGAGGAGGAAGCTCGATCCATGGCCAAGTTTTACAACAGTAACGTGACGGCGTCTGTGTGCGGTCGGCCTGTCAGGGTCATCCACTCCATGACCTATCCGACCATTCAGGTGAGCATCACCACTGTTCGACTCCAGCACCAGTGTAATGAAACCTGCCCTTTGACCCCTGACTGTTACTTAGTCATCAGTCTGTATTACCACATGTCTGACTCTGTTTTTGTACACAGTTTTTTCTGAGGTGATAAAGTGACCAGAACAGTTCAGTCTGTACATGACCTTTGGCCTTATGACTGTCTTTGTGTTGTGTGACATTCAGAGTGGCTCCAGCAGGGTGGTGTACATCGGTCAGATCCCTGGTGGTAAATACTCCGACGAGGAAATCCTGGAACTGGCCCAGCCATTTGGGATTGTTAAGAAGTATTTCTTCAACAGGATCAAGAGAGAGGTACTGAATGGGGAGAGGACACATGGAGACAGCTGGTGTCTTGTGTTCTCCGTGTGTCACAGATTAAACCATCTTGTGTCCTCAGTGTTTCATCGAGATGGAAAAGGCAGAGGATGCAGAGAAAATGGCTGGAGTTTGCAAAGCAACTCCGCTAAAGTTGAGTGGGAAATATCTGACTGTCTACGTGAGCAGGAAGTACAGGCAGCTGAAACATGGGTGAGTGTCTGTACATGTGTTCATGCATGTATTCATGTTTACCCACACCACAGTTCATCTGAAGATGCAACTGGCAAACATTCAAAGTGCTGTTTTATTTTTTTAAAGTCTCTCCACTTAAAGTTTCTGTTTTAAACTTGATTTTATTCAGCCATCGTCGCCCGAGTACAGTGAAGAGAGAAAACAGCAGCACATCGACAACGTCGTCCAAACACCCTGACGAACCTCCAGCCAAGAAACTTAAAGAGGAGAAGAAGCCAGAGGACACTGTGGGAGAGGAGGAGGTGGAGGAGGAGAGGCAGAGCTCCGATGTGAACGCTGTTGAGAAGAAGAGTCCTGAAGTTTCTGATCAGACACTGAAGATTAGTGAAGAAGTTAGTCACACAATCTCTCATTTAACCAGACTGAAGCTGTATTCACAGTCTTTACATTCCAGTGTTACAGAACAGTGTTTCTTCATGTGATGATGATGATGATGATATTATTAGTTTTATTATTAGTTTATTTAAAAGGGGACAGTGCAATTTCATAAAACACATGATTACACATGGTTAAAAAAGCCAGAGTTAGCCAGAAGGCTAGTTTTCATCCCCCTGATAATTGAAATCTTTAAATTCTGTCACTTTGTGGGTCACTGAAGTAGATTTCAAACACGGTCGTCATCTTTCCAAAAGCTCTGAGACGTTTCACCTCAGAAACGTGCCTGTTATGGTTCACATTTCCACACTGATGACACAGTTTGTGTGTATGTCACAGTGCATCATCACACTGAGCTTTTTCTTCCTCAGCTTCAGGAAGAGAAACAGGAGCAGCTGGTGAAAGGGATGGAGACATCGACCAATCAGAACGGACAGACAGAGGCCCCCCCTCCTGCCGAAAACAAACCCAGCGTGGCGTCTCTGCCGCTGCCCCCCTACGATGCTCAAACCCCCATTGGTGAGAAAAGACAAATGTGTGATTTATCAGTCATTTATCAACACGTTTAAACTCTGCCTCGAAACATCTGACTTAATTTACTGAAGGGAAGTAAAACTGTGGATCACGTGCTGCTTAAAATGTTTTTTACAGGTGTTGAACATGTGAAGATGGGTTATTACTGTCGGGTCTGTTTCCTGTTTTACTCCAATGAAGACATGGCCAAGAAAACACACTGCAGCAGCCAGGCGCACTACGACAAGCTGCAGGTGAGACACGGCTCCTCCCACTCTGACCTCATACACGACACATTGTCCCTTGACCTCTTTACCAAGACACATAGAAATGATTTATGCCAGTAAACTTTGTTTCAGATTTCACCACATGTTGAGCATTATGTCACGAGATTAGTCACATTCCTTCATCTTGATCTGATTTCACCACTGTTTCCCTCTGTTACAGAAATATCTGGAAAAGGAGCAAAGCAAGGTGGAGAAGAAGGAAACAAAAGACAATGTTGTAAAAGCCTGATCAGCTTCAGTTCAACAGGACGGAGACGCTTACACTTTTTACTTTTCTTGAGACGACATACACTCGTGTTTGGACTGTGTTTATGTCACAGGTGAAAGTGGGTGGAGATGTTTAGCTTCAATCACTGGGAGCAAAATACTGGAATAATGCTACTATTAAAATGATGATGAGCCACCACAAAACCACCAGGAAAAGATTTTGTTTTTATTTTATTTTACTTATTGGTGTGAGGTTTCCTCCTGCTCTTGTAGAGTGACCCCCAGGCAACACACGTGCACACGGATCTGTAGGATCATCAAAGTTAAACAAACCGGTTTCAGTATGAAAGTAGAAAATGTTCAGTGTTCGTGAACAAGGACAGAACAGAGTTTCGATTTGTTGATGGATGGGTTTTAGTTTAATTTGATGCTTTAAAAAATAAATCCTTAATTAGACAATTTTAGTGTGGTGTTTATTTGCTTCTTATTCTGACTTTGTGTCCAGCAGACAAACAAACGTGAGGCCTCATTAAACATCAACGCTCCCGAAGTAGACAACAATAACAGTGAAGGACATTTTCAACAAATCGATTTTCAAATTATCAAGTTAATTATAATTGGGTATTAAAACACAAGGTGTCATGTTATAGAAGGGAAAATAAAAATTTTACAGTAAGGTATATACAATGATGAAAATGTAGTCATTGACATGATATTGTTAGATTATAGTCAGGTATGAAACGTAACAAAGTTATTTTGTTACTCTAAGCTATAAAATTATGATAAACCAGTGCAGTTGGGAATGCAAAATATGTTTTTAATGTCATGTTAAACAAAAAACATGAAAAATGTGATCAAATCATTGTTTTTTTTAGTAAAGTATGGAAAATGTACATTTTAAACATAGAGCTTTTTAAAACTATGACAACGTTCTCTAACAGGGATCCTGAGGTTGTCATCCTGAACACCAGGTGGCACTGCAGGTCTCCTTATGTACTGCTGGCAACTATTCAACCGTCAAAAGAAATAAAATCCTCCATGTTCCGGGTAAAAATCTTCAGGTGTGATACAAAATGATACTTAAAGAGTAAGTAATGCAAATGAACAATGGAAGAGTTATGCAAGGTGAAAGTGAGTTTTTCCATTTTTTTTTCATCAGCGCCATCATTAATGCGACAGAAGAAAAGACGGAGACAAACAGTAAACACACAACAGTAAACACACAACTGAACCACAATAAATCACAGCCAGTGCCTGACGAGGGCTGCGGTCCGAACAGGTTGTTACGCATGCGCACTGTCGTCACCATGGTTCCTGTAAGAATCTGTAAAAAGCCACGAACCAAGCGACTGCTGTTTTTCTGTTTGATTTTTACATTTTATTTTTATTACATTTTTTCACTATAGTTAGAAAAAAAATCTGTTAAATATTAAATGAACAAAATTCACACATATTTATTATTCAACAGTCTGTGTCGCATTATTCTTATTCTTCTAATGATAATGATGATGATGTTTTTCTCTCTCTCTTTATCCCAGTGTCGCTCTACCTGTGTCTGTCTCCTCCCCCTCTCTCTCTCTCTCTCTCTCTCTCTCTCTCTCTCCCTCTCTCTCTCTCTCTGTCTCTGTCTCGCTGCTGCTGGTCGCACAGTCACAGTTCCGCCTGTCTCTTTCTCTCTCTCTCTCTCTGTCTGTGTGTCTCCACCGTCTGTCTGTCTGTCTCCACCTGGCTCCCCGTCCTCCGCCCCCCTCCCCCCTCCTCCCCCTCTCGGTGCGGACATGCTCCGGAGATGAGGCTCAGAAATGTCTCCTTCCTGACGCTCTTGTTGTTCGGGCTGTGCGGGCTGCTCTCAGTGTCCTGGTACACCGCCTTCAGCGGCTCCAGAGGTAACCGTCTCCGTCTCCATCTGCCTGTCTCCCTCTCTGTCTCTCTGTCGCTGTCTGTCTCTCTCTGTGTGTGTGTGTGTGTGTGTGTCGCTGCTCGGTGGACGTTGCAGATCGTGACACATGATGGTGTTGTGATGCGAGGCTGCAGGTTTCAGGTGGTGTGGAGGTGAAGGGGACGCTTGGTTTGTGAAGCAGCACGTGCCAGCGGGGTGGAGCGGCTCTACATGGCGGGGTTCGGGTGGTCGCAGAAAACAACACGGTGCTGAAGCTCCAGCCTGGAGCTCATAGGGGGAGCGCTTGGTTTGTGACGCACCACATCCCAGCCGCGGGGACGGGGACTGGGGGGGTGACAACATGAGGTGCATGTAGAGGGAAGCTCTGGAACTGAGGTCCATAAGGGAGCGCTTGATTTGCAGTGCAGGGGTTGTTTGATTTCCCTGCAGCTCTGCAGTAACAGGGGAGCGCTTGGTTTATGATCGATCACATGACAGGTGTAGGCAGGTTTGATGGGGGGGGCTTTGGTTCTGGGGCGCTTCATTTGTGATGCATCGCATGACGTCGATTCAGGTTAGGACGTCCACGTGCTGGAGGGTTGGTTTGATTTTTATCTTGTTCTTTTAGTGAACATGATGCAAAGCCACTCGACAGGAGGAGAAGCTCCTGGGCTGAGGTCCTCAAGGGAGCGCTTGGTTTGAGGAGAGGGACAACAGTGTAGAGGAGGGTTTGTTTGGTGTAATTGAGGCCTCTTCCTGCTGTGGGTGAGTTTGATTAATGACACTGGGCTGGGAGGAGAAGTCCAGAGGCCGTGCAGGGAGCGCTGGGTTTGTGTAGCATCACATACAGGGGAGATTTTAGAAAAGGGGTGAATGGAGCGCTTGGTTTGTGACATCTGGCAGCTTGTGGGGGTGTAGGGTGCAGGTGAGGGGTTGGGGTCAGTGAAGGTTTAGACTGAACGTCAAGTGGAGCTGTTCCACAGGATAAAGGAGCGCTTGTTTGTCATGTGATACACAAAGAGCACCTAAATAATCATTTGTTTACAGGCCTGGTTGAAAGGAGGAGTCAGTTTGTTTGTGTAGCTGCTGTTGTGTGTTGTGTGTTGTTGCAGTGCTAATTGCCACAGCAGTGAAGAAGCACTTGATATACAGTGCGTTACAGTGCGTGTTTTTGTTGTGCTTTGTGTTTCTGTGTTGGTGTTTACGCTCGGGTCTTTGGGAGCGCTTGCTTTGTGAATCTTTGAATCTGAGACAGAATCGTGCAGCTGTTTTTTGTTTTGAGTAACATCTGTGGAGAGAGCGCTTGGTTTATGAGTCACCACACAGTAGGGAGCAGTGTGTTAGGGTGTGCAGGTGGAGTCCAGAGGAAAGGGAGCGCTTGGTTTGTGATATTGTTTCCGGCCTGGTGAGAGGGGTGGTTCTCAGAGTGGCGACGTTCAGGCAACTTCTCTTTTTGTGAAACTCACATGACAAACACATGAAGCAGCTTTACAAGAGGCACCTGGTTTGTAACATGGCACAGACCAGCGGGGAGGAGTGAAACTTCAGCTCTGTCCTCCATCTTCCTGCTCCTGAATCAGCTGATGATCGTTTATTGATAATGATCATAGTTTATTGATGGAACCACCTGCATGGAGACTGATCGTAAAGCGTCTGTGTGTATGGACCAGGACGTCGTGACTCAGGTTCATGTCGGTTCCTCTGAAGGTTCCAGGGAAACATGAGGTGTTTCCAGCTGCTGCAGCTCAGTGTGGGATCACACTCACCACATGACCCCGCCCCCCTGTGTCATTCTGCAACACTGCACAATATGTGCAACACATGTCTCTATGGTCACATGACCAGAAGCTTGTGATGCAGCTGAGGTCCACAGATCTGCGTCAGTCCCTGCGTTCAGGTTCAGGTTCAGGTTCAGGTTCAGGTTCAGGTTCAGGTTGAGATCCAAATTCAGATCCAGATCCAGCAGCACAGGGATCCAGTTTTACATAGCAGTAAACATCAGCTGATCACGGTGCGTTCAGGTGCTTTAATGACACAGAACAGCAGCTCTGCATGCAAAACAGGTGTTTTCATAACCTTTGGAGTGATGATAGCGCCACCTGCTGGCCTCTGTGATCTGCAGGTTACAGTGATAATTGCGGGCGCAGTGAAGAACAGGAGGATTCTGGTTTCCTCAGCTCTCTGTGATGGTGACGTCTGATTGGATGGAAACATGATGACGCCATCGTCCAGTCTCATCAGTCTGTTTACAAACTGCCGCAATTAGAAAGAAAAGGAAAGCTTCCCCCGACTGAACATCAGAACCTGGGTCTCACATGGACAGAGATCTCAGCGTGACTGAGTCACAATCAGAATCAGTCCACAGAGTCTGTGACGTCCTCTGGATGTTGGAGACACAGAGAGACATAGAGACACAGCGTGGACCTGAACCTGTTTCCTCTGTAATAACCGGCGTCCTTAGAGTCAGGTCCTGACTCGCCCGCTCTCCTTGTGTTGTGTTATGTGGCTGGTAAATCACAGTAAATACATTATGTCAGTGCATTATGTCACGCACACACACACGCACAGTGTGTGTGTGCGTGTGCATGTGTGTGTGTGTGTGTGTGTGAGAGAGAGGCAGCACTCACTGTAAATCATAAATTAGTTAGTGGATGTCCTGACAGAAGGTGTGTTTGATTTATTCATTGCACTGAGACTGCAGCAGTGATATCATGTGAACAGTGTAGAGGTCAGAGGTCAGCACCTTTTAATCCAGCACTCTGATTGGCCAGCGGTCATGTGGGTCATTGTCAAGTCAGGGAGAAAAATGGCACCTGATTAATGGATTTTTTTCCATTGTAATATTATATTTTTAAAAATATGCACAGCTTTATTTGGTGGCATAGCTTTATGGGGACACACACACACACACACAGATTGATTTACAACAGCACATGGCTCATAGTGATTAGATGACGCATCGGTCTCTTTCAGGCTGGAAGTGAACATGCTCGGCCTTGTCCTGCTGTCACTCACACACACACACACACACACACACACACACACACTGGCATCCTGCCTGCCATTGTTAGCTGCCATAACCTTGGCGTTACTTTCCTCTGTGCCGTCCGACTTTACTTCTGTTACAGTTTGATTGAAAACAACATGAAGCAGCAGGATGTGATGATATTCAGTGAGACGGAGATGTTTAGCCCCCCACCACACACACACACACACACACACACGCACACACACGCACACACACACAGTCCAATGAATTTTTGATGTGAGGTCAAGTTTCACTCAGAAACCGTCGGAGACTCATGTGATGGTGTTTGTCCTCAGGTCGTCCTGCTGCAGACACGTTGACGCTCAGGATGTTGATCGGTCTTTGTGTCTCCTCGTCTTTCTCACACTGATGATGTCAGTGGTGTGATGCTTGTTGTGTGGTTGTGATGAAATTAAAGGGCAGAGTCAGAGTTTTCACAGTTGCATAGTTCTGCTTTGTAAACGCGTCATGAATCACCTGCAGCTCGAGCTGCTTCCACTTCACCTTCAGCTCAGGAAGAAAAACAAACCCAGGCAGAAGAATGGTTGTGTTTGTTTGACAACATCATGAAAATGTGATTTGCACACAGAGAGTGAACAGGATCCAGGAGACTCAGAGAGAGACGGAGAAAACAAAGAGGTGGCAGAGGGAGAGCAAATAAAAAGATGAGCGAGAGAACAGAGGATGAAGAACAGGAGGAGGAGGAGGAGGAGGAGGAGGAGGTGAGAGGGAGGCAGATCAACTTCCTCACACAGAGTGAGCCATCTGTTTACCACAAACAATCTGTGTGTGTGTGCGTGTGCGTGTGTGTGTGTGTGTGTTTGTGTGTGTGTGTGTGTTCACTCTCTGAGTTTTAGTTATCTCGGTTTACTCTCGGTCGACCATCTGCTACAACAGTGAGTCTGGATGATGATGATGATGATGATGGTGATGATGATGATGATGGTGGTGATGATGATGATGATGGTGGTAATGATGGTGATGATGATGATGATGGTGATGATAATGATGATGATGATGATGGTGATGGTGATGGTGATG